>ML785671.1:438671-478884 GCA_009831015.1 Picea engelmannii | reverse complement strand
ATATGAATATTCAAGCCACTCTAAGATTCTGTCACAAAAATGGGGATACAAACCATGACTTTGATGAAACGAATATATCAATGGAAAGCTCATCATAGGAGGATTCGTGCAATCGATTAGATCATTGGTTTGAATGTTTCCTTAGATGCGATTGATCATTTCAAAATGTGAAGCATCAACATTAAGATTCGAGCTAATTAAAGAACGAGTATGAAACTTATAATGTTTGATTTCTGTAAAATATAATGTATCGTCCTTTTCAACCACAAACTGTGTAAAATCATCTCGCAACATGTCCTCTTCCCATGTGAGTGATGAAAGTGAACAAGAGTCAAATCCGGTTTGATCAATGTTAGGTTTGGAATTGATTTCACCAAAATTTAGCATATCGAAAGGATATGATTGTGGTGTAAAAGAAAAGGATGTTGTAGGTAAGATATCAAGTCCACCAGAATCTAGGAATAGATCCGGATATAAAGAATAAAAGGAATCAGAAATAAGCAGATAAAAAGAATCTCTTGAACTATGATACTCAACAATGGTATTCTCAAGACAATTCTCTTCACGTTCTTTAAAACTCTTACTCTGTTTTGGTGACGAATTCCTCAACATAATATGATCATCTAGATTTGCCTTTTGTATGACAGATAATTCAAAATTTATGTGACAAGCATCTAGTCTTTCCTGTGAGCAAAGTGCATTTTGAGGATGAAGGTTTAAAGTTTCTTCTTCTAGTTGCGTAACTCCTCTAATCAGTTTCATAGGAGTACTAGAACATTCAAGAAGATTTTCGCTGCTTAAGTGTTCTTCAATGACTGATTTTAAATGTTGATTAGAGCATGAGTCAAAAGAATGAGGATATTCACCTTGAGCTAGAAACGAATCATCTTCCATACTAGTCTTAGACTAAAAACACAATGATTCAAAGGAAAAACCAATTTGGTTGTCAATAAGAGTCTGATCACTAGATTCTACCTCCCTGGCTTGTTCAACATTGTCGGAAGGATCCTTCTCTTCTGGCGAAGAAGATTTTTCTTGCAGTTGAGTGATAGGATTTGCAATTAGTTCTTCATTCGTGATTGAACATGATTCGATGGAAGGGATGGAAGGATCATAGAAGAGATTTAATGCCAATGACATGTCATCGAGGTTAAATTTACAGAGGATATGATAGACTTTTTTCAAAAAGGCTTCTGAAGATGGATCGCCATTGATTAGCGAAGTATGAAATTCTTCACATAATTGATCAAAATTATAAATTTCAAAAGCATCTAGAAACTCATCTACAAATTGAAACCAATGAAAGATGTGACATGTTGGAAAGGATTCAAACCATTGTTTGATTCGACCTCTAAAAGTAAAAGCGAACAGTCTGCATAAAACTCCTAAATCTGAGATGTCATGTTTGATGCATTTGCACCAAAACTTGTTAAGGTGGTCTTTAGCAGATAATTTGCCTTCACCATCAAAGGTGAATTTGTACAAGCATGAGACTGTCTCGCTGGGAACATCGGGTAATGAGAAGTTGAAAGCATGTTCCAACATAGTGATTTGGGAAGCCATGAGGGAAATTGAATAAATTTGAAATAAAGGCTCCTACAAGGCCATCTTGTTAGTCGACCCTCCTTCTAGCGCAATTTGTTGGCGGGCGAAATTGTTCGTCCATCAATTGAGAGAGTGGAACCGGTCCAGGGTTGTCTAAATAACCCAATCCGTTTGGAATGAACCACCCTGACGGGTTTAACGGCTCCGTTGGCCGCTCTAAGATCCTAAGAAAACCAAAGAGAAAACTAATCTAACTAACTAATCTAACTAAAACAAATAAAACAAACTAAACTAACTAAAAACTAATAAAACAAATTAAACTAAAAACAAACAAACTAATACACTAATCTAATTAAAACAAACTACTAAATTAAACTAAAACTAAATATAAACTACTCTAACTATTATATACAATATACTAATTACTATTACACTAACTCTAACAAATAAATATCTAATTACAAATTGGATTACAACTTATTCACAAATATACAATATCTACAACTTGCAGATTTGAATAAAACCTGTAAAAGTCATTTGCTTTCTGCCCTAAGACAGCCAGAGATATTTTTTGATTTTTATGACTTTATGAATAAGAAATAAAACTTACTGAAATTAAACGATCTAATATACTTACTGAAATTAAACAATCTAATATACTAAATACATATATCTAAACAAACAAATGAAAAACTGACCTGGAAACGCTCCAAGTCTGCCCTGTGTATGATGACTTCAAAGCTGGCCAGAGGAAGGAAACTCGCACCGGTTAGTCCATAAGTTTCTCGTAAACGATAGGTCATGTTGCTCTTTGAGTTGGTTTACAGGACAAACAAGACATAAAAAATCATAACAATTATAAGATTTATAAATCTCTGCAATACGGGAAACCTGTTATGCAAAAAACTTATATTTAATAATTCAATTCATGAAGAAGAGAAATCTACCATTCACAAACTGAACTAAACAATTGCTATGTTTTTTTTTTTAATACTTGGAAGAAATCAGATATGGATAATATTTATTGAATTATATCATTTGCACATGATTAAGATAGCTAAAGTAGTCACTAACTAGATACAAATTGATATACATAACATGAAACAAAATATTGATATAATGAGAAGCTAAAGCTATAACAAAACACCAAATTCTGCCTCAGTCTGTATTAAAATTCCATATCCTTGTTCTCCCACAAATGAGGATGTTTTTATTACAAAAATGATAGGCATTTATAAGTCTCTCCACAGGGTAAAACCTCCCTGTGGATAATATCAAACTGTTTTACATAATCTGGGAGATATCCCAAAATCCACTAAACTAGGAAACTAAAATGCAAGTGAAATCTTTGAAATATCCCCTACCTGCTCATCAAATCCATTGTAATTTCGAATTCATCTGCAATAGATCAAAAATAACAAGTTAGAAAGGTATTTCATTTACAAAACAATAAAAATTTGATTCTACAGACTTAGCTACAGAATCATCTGATTCTATAGCTAGTCAAAAATAGCATACAAGATCAAATAGAAATCAAACCAAATCTTTTTAAAAGAGTCAAATCCAATTATCTTTCAATAAACATTAAAAACGAATCACTAATGATTCAAATGATTTTATCATTCAATATAAAACATAATCAAAAGTGATTTAATCGAAACAGGGGTAAGGATACTCTGTTTCATTTTACCATAAAATCGGGTCAAATAGTAACAAGATTGTTTCATATCAAATGAAATCCATAGTGAGTCATATCATGTGCGATACGATCTAATCCAACACAACCAGAATCCATTCGTTATAGATATAATAATGTAGCATAAGATTCATGTTGTTTTAATTAAATACAAAGATGGAAAGACTGTTACAATCATGGGTAAATATAACATCATCAACCAAAATTCGCCATAGATTTCGATTGCTGAGCGTTGCACAGTTAACAGACATGATCAATTAATAGTGATCGCAACCATCATAAAGTCGACAGAAATGATAATCATAAACTGGGCAACAATCGAAACAAATCGTGACTAAGAATAATAGTGAATCCAATTGTGTTTTACAAATCAACTCGTAACTGAATATTCATTGCCATTACAAATCCAACCAATAACAGGGTCGATCTAACAGTAGACCAAAACGAATTAACCGGTTGGGTTTCACATAACTGTTACGAATTGAATCCATTCACGATTTGGGTGAATTTGTACAAAATTATTTTAACAAAAATCCAAACTGTATTCTAGTTGTTCGAAAACCATATGGACATAAAACCGTAACAGTTGACCATATCACAATTGTTACCAATCACAGCATATACATTATAACAAAATCAAAATGAAATGCGATTGTGTTTAGAATCGAAATATGAGAAACAGCTTGTGTCTATCAAATGACTTCAATCAACAACAGAGCATTCATTTTGTCTAAATCAAACAACTCAAATCCATACCAAATCAATCAAATCAATTAAAATCTAATCAAAACTAAACTGGGAAATGGAATTCCATTCAGTCAAATCAAGGCTAAGTATACAATGTAACGAAACCAATCAATGCTGAACAGAGCTATTCAAAACAAATTTGAATCGTTATATAAACTCATACTATTTACAAAAATGATTGATTTTACACATACCTGTGTGACGATGAGGCTATCCAATTATGCTAGCTTAGAATTCACCACAGCCATGGCTGATTGCACATTTTTAAACAAAATGGAGCCTGTCGTTCTTTGTCTCTTATCAGTGGTCTGTAGCTCAGCCTTTTGACGGGTAAGCAGTGTAACCTGGTCCTCCAAAGATTTAATCTTTGACTGTAGCATCGGCACATTGAGATAATATCTCTCTAACCATGAGCTGCATTGATCATAGGGTGGCATTGTAGGCTTCGATAGAGCAGGAGAGGGTTTAGATGAATGACCGGGGGTTTCACAAGGCAACTTAATGCCTGGGTAGTTAGGGTCATTTTGCAAGCAAGGTGGTAGGTTTGACACGAAGTCATACGAGGGTTTGGCACACAAACCTTCCGAATAGGGGTACTCACTAGCCAGGAAATGCTCTACTTCCGAGTCGGAATCCTCACTCAACACAATAGGGTTTAGTTCGACAGGAGATTTCGGCTTATTCCTTTCCATTCGAGAGATTAAACGGGCATTCTTTTTTCCTTTGGTGTTTGCAGTGGGTTTGGCTTTGGGTTTCTTGCCCACAGGCTTAACAGTTTCGACATCCTTGGTCATAGAGTGGGGTAGGTCGATAGGTGAGTCGGGTAAGGGTTTAGGTAACAAAATGTTGTAGGGTATTGGGGGTATAGTCTTGTCCTCGATAACCACAGGTTTGTCAACCTGTGGAGGATTCGAATCCTCAAAATCATTTCGAGCAAGGAAATCATTCCAACAGTCTCTGTGTAACCCCAAATGATAGACAACAATCATTTTAACCAGCCCGTAGTGAAGGTGTACCATCCTGGGGTGGAGTAGGCATGTCGGGAATGAGGTTCTATGGGTTGTGGGTGTAAGTGGCTCTTGGGATAAAATATCGTTCCTGTTGTTTTGTACAACTTCCTTGTTGTCCTTTCTAAGCGAATAATTCCCTTGTCCGGTGGAGTTTAGTCCCAACTCGGGGGTGACCCACTGTTGAGCATGATGAGCAGCATGGTCTAAGGTTGGGAGGTTCATGGAAAGTCTGCACGCATTTACTCGTCATCTATTAAAATACAAGTACCAATTATGTGTTCGTTGTATGCTGTGTATTTGTATTTGCATTATAATTAATGATTAATTCCTGTATATATATATTGCATGTATGTGTTAAATGTTGCTTCTGTTTAATTGCATTAGATAGATATATATTTATAAGTGTGAATACCATATGTTATCTCTATATTCCAGTTAAGTTTTATATGTGATTATTTCCACAAAGTTACTCGGTGGCATGGCCTGACATGCTCTTTAAATTCAGGAATGTCATAGGAATGGTATCAGAGTAGTAAAGGAAACTTTAAGGTTGTTTGGGTAGTGTTACTTGGTAGGGATCAGTGACCGGGGATGTTACAAATTGGTATCAGAGCTAGTTGTAGAAGAGAAGGTATTCCACAGTAGTGTTGCCCGATCGGGGTGTTGATGGTTGGGTGCGTTACATATGCAAAGCATACCTATATGAAACAAATTAAATACACTCCTTCCATTGCATGTGTGATCTGGGAAGAATTCAATTTTTCAAAAAACACTAAGTCTTTCACCCCTGACTTGGAAAAAGAATACATCAACTTGACACTAAATGATAGAACATTTTCCACTAGAAAAAATTGTATTCCATGCAAACTATCACTTGAAAATGGAAAATTGCCACAATTTGCAACACCTGACCAAATAAAATATAAAGCACCACTACTAGATGTAAGTACACTTACAAAACTTGAAGAGAGACTTGTGTCTCTGCGAATTGCATTTTAACAAATCAGAACCTGGGGCTATAAATGACCCCAAATGGGATTAACAAGATCAATTATTAACCTACTTGTCCAACTAGATGTTGTGCAAAAAGAGTTGCCACAATTCATGAGAGAAAAAATGACAATTGTTGTAGCTCTCAAAAGACATTTGTAGTACAAGAATGCATACCACAAAGGTAGAGTGTGTGTGCACATTTTCATGAAAGAATTAAAAGAATTATGTTCCAAGGCCCTATACAAAGCACAAAACATTTGTATAAATGATAATTAGAGCCATGTTCTTGAACAAGGAAATCACAAGTCTGCAAAACATTTTGACACTACTAGTGAATTTGATACAAGCGATGAATCAGAGAATGAAATACCTGCTTAAACATTGATACATGGATTCATTGACCCACAACGCATTCATGACTTGCAAGACAAGATTGTCGAAATTGCACCTGCTGAAGGGAAACATCCGCTTGGAATATTCAAGGACTAATTTTTTGAGGAAATGAACTTCCCAAAATTATTCTATGGAGATCCACATTCTAGTGACATCCTAGAACGATTAAGCTACCAAAAAATAGTTCGATGGGAACTGCTACATTCAAACGGTGACTTCTCCTGTCACATAACAAATTTGTTTTTCAAAACAATACGCATAATAATTGAGAAATTGATCTCTTACATGTGTGTGTGAATAATAAAATGCTAGCTATGATGAAGAAATTTATTGGCTAGAGATGTCAAGTACAAAGAAAACCTATAAAAATCCTAAAATCTAATATTGGATACATAGATTTCAAAAACATTCACATCTCTCCTGACTACTTGCAACAAAACAAGAAAACTATATTTTCAATGATCCAACAATTGGGACCCCCAATTTTTTTCATCACATTTACAAGTGCATATAATCACTGGGGTCCGTTGGTGACTACTATGCCTGCATTATATAGGAACATGAAAAGGAAAAACAAACTGATACATTCAAAAATGATGACATTGACTACCTCATAAGAAAAGTCCCAGTGACATGTATTCGTTACTATAGACATAAAGTAAATTCTTTGAGGCAATTGATATGTCATGATGAAACGTTCTTTGAAAAAATATCAGACTACTATTTTGTGACTGTGTTCCAAAATAGAGAGAGTGAGCATGACCATGCACTGTTATGGATAGAGGGTGCACCGATCTATGGAAATGACAACAACTCACAAATCGAGCAGTTTCTGGACAAATACATAACATGCAACACAAACTATTTGGATCCATAACTTTCCAAAGTTCATAGACATTACCATACAAGAATATGTAAAAAATGAAAGAATTCACATTGCAGATACAACTTCCTTGTTCCTCCAATGAGAACAACAAGAATCATAGAACCAATTAGTTTAGAGAACAATGTTCTCATTGAGAAATCAAAATATTTGTTCTCATTTCTAGAACAACAAGACTTCTATGAATTAATGAGCTTCGAAGACTTCTTGGAATAACTAAATCTAATAGAATATAAGTACATCCAAGTGATACAATCTACACTTAAACAACCAACAATTTTCCTTAAATGAAAACTTTCACATATTTGGAGCAATTTCTCCAAGGACATGCCAGTTTTGTGGAATGCAAATACATATGCACAATATGTCCTCAATTCATATGCTGCAACATCATATTGTACCTCATACATGAAAAAGGCTGACAAATCTATGACAAGTGAATTCAGAAGAATACACAAACAACATGAAAAAAGTCAAATTGATGCTATAAAAATGATATGTACACTTGGAAATACATTAGTTAATATTCAACAAATGTCTGCTCAACAAGCAGTCCATATTGCACTTTTCCTGCCTCTAAATTGTAGTTCAAGTAAACGTGTCTTCATAAACAAATATCCACTTGACACATGCACATTTTGATGCAAGATCATCGCCAAAAAATCAGAAGCGAAAGATAGTTGGGCGCACTAGCACGTGTTTTGAAATATTTCGAATTCCAAAGTTGGCGTATTAATGTAATATTTGGGGAAGATTTTGATTTATGAGTGTCTTTAATGATCGAAGGTTGAGACATCGCATAATATCGATGGGGGGATTCATTTTTCTTTAATGAAAAGGACTGCAGTATAGATATGGAGCTTTCGCTCTTATCCGTCCGACTAAAGTATTTATTTAAGTAGTTGAAATATTTTATTTCGATAGGATAGCTTTAGAGTAGTTGTAGGGAAGAAATTGAAGAGTCCCTTTGTATAAATCTTTGTATTGTTTCACAATAGAGGTTTGTTGGCATTCTAGTTATCAAGAGCGATTGCCATTGTAGCCAACAACTGAGAGCTACCAAGAAGTAGTGTATGGATGTATGTAATTTTCAGTTGGATGAAATTAACAGAGGAGCATTGTCCCAAATGTATGTTGTCGACGTGTCTATTTGAATGAGTGAATGGTAGACTCTTTGTTTTATTCTCATTTCTCTGTCATTTTTTTTTCTTGTATTTATGCATGCATTTACATGGCGAAATGTATGAGTCATTGATATTTTAAATAAGTTTCAATTGTTTCTCTTCTATGAGCGAGTGCAAGGAGTGCATAGTGCCCGAAAGAAGTGCATTGATAGATTTTGTTTTGACTCAAAAGATCAAGAAGATTAGCATGAATTTAGTTGCAGATAAGTTGTTGAAGAGCAATCGCAAAACATGCAAATCACCCAAAAAGAAGAAGTTGAGTGTGGAAGAGAACCTCTTGCAAGGTGTGAACAGGTCGAGATTTCGACCAAGTGTCGAAGAAAATGTTTTGAGGGATGAAGAAAGTCAAGGAAGGTAAGCTTAGGAGGGAGATATATGAGAAATATTCAAGGAGGAGAATCCTTTTAAAGTTCACAAAATCCACAAACGAGATCCATTCCAGAGGGACGTGAATCATTCCAGAATGTCAGATCATGGAGAATCACACAGAGGTTGCTCATAAGACGTTTTGACACTTCATAGTTTGGGATGTATAGAGGTCTCGCAAGGGAATAATAATGAACTCGCAGAGTAGTGAAGTAATCATAATTGTTGGTTGTGTAGAGGACGTGTGGAAATGGATTGGGAAATCCAGAAGTCGTGAGTCTGGAGGATTATATGTAAGGTAAACGAGAGTTTCATGAAGCAACGTAACATGAAGCATTGTGGGGCCATTATAATTAAAGAAGGTATGTGGCACATGGTCTAGAGTTCAGAGGAGAATGCTTCAGAAAGTCTCATAGCCAGATATCAAGATATCCACGAAGCCCGAAGTTGCAAAGGGATAGATCAACAATCATAACTTGTAGTCGCTTAGGAGAAAAAGGGGCTTGTGTATAGTAATTTTGGGTACCCATAGGGACCCGAAATGTTGATTCAACTCAAAGAGTTGAAGATCTAATACCGCGAGGTCACATAGTCCTAAGGCGAGAAGGAGGGGGTCTACACCAGAGTAGTATTAGAGAGAATTACAAAATTGACTTCAGTAGATAAAGGAGATAGAGAAGTAGGTTGATATCGGAAAGCGGTATCAGATACATTAGCGTAATTCCACCTAGAAGACGTGCTGAGAAGCCTGTAGAAAATGGAGTTATGGAAAGGGATATGAGAGAACTATGTGAAAGGTTGGATGCTATGGAAACAACACAAAGGATATCACCTCATGCTGTAGATGTCATCGATGCAGATATTGAAGAAGTGGAAGTCGAAGAATTCGTAGTAGAGGATGTTGCGGAAGAACGCTTATTGAAAGAATTTGTTAGGTTGGGAGATGGAGCCAAGATAGTGATCTAGATGAATATCGGTGGCCACCCACCTCTTCCAACTGGCTCAAAATAGTTTTCTGATAATTTTGGCACTTTACTATTTTTAGCAGTTTTAACTTCCGGGGTCATTTTGAGGGCCTAAATGAAGGTTTTTCAGGATTGAGCTCCTCAATGATATTCAAAGGCATTATTGAGCCCCAAAAATGAATCTCCTTGATGATACCTTTCCAACAGGCTATCACACGCCTAAAATGGAGATCGTATGCAAAAGTTATGACCCCGGGAAGTTGATGTACTAACTTATCCAAATGGGGCCCACATGACTTTTGGCGCTTCATCTCCTAGGGTTAGGTTTTTGGATGTATAGGGTTTTTGGAATTCTTTCTTATTGTAAAAATTCCTTCAGAGCCTCATTGTAACCTTATTCTTGTGAATGTGCGCTACCGTCACATCTCTTCTCAGAGATAAGCCACCACCATTCCAACAAGCTTGTTTCCGCTGCATTTTACAGTTTCAACTTATTTCGTTATTGAATAGAAACCAATTTTACCGTATCTCTGTTATTTTGTGTTAAGAACCTGTTAATAATCTGTATTCATTTCATTTTGCTCATAAAATCTAGATCAGTGCTATCAGAGCGATCTTCTCCTTGTCGTCTTAATGCATGTCCCCAATGAGGTCGAAGTACAAAGAGTTGGGTCTCGAGCTTGTGTCTCTTGAGGAAAGAATCTCTAGCACGACCAAGTGACCTCCCATGGAAGGAGAAAATAAATATGATGGGACAGGAGATCCTTTCAAACTATTGATTGAGGAATCCCTAATGCAACAAAGGAATGAGATGATGGATAGTTTCACACAAATCCTTCGACGGCTACCAACAAGCGATGCATCTTCTTCGAATGGAGGCCCCGCCCCCTTCAAGGTACAAATAAACTTTGAAATTCCTATATTTGAAGGTTATATAGACACAGATGTTGTAGACAAGTGGTTGAATATACTAGAAGGGTATTCTTCTTTCCATAAATTTTCGAATAAAGAAAAGATTACTTTTGTGCTCCTCAAAGTTGTTCCCCATGTCAAAGATTGGTGGGAAACTTTCTCTGAGAAAAAGGAAACAGAGGAAACCTCATTATTTTTAGTCACAGCCACCTAGGAATCCTTAAGGGATGCTATTAAGGAACAATACTACCCTGTCAGAAGTTATGACGACCTGTATACCAAATGGACCACACTGCGGCAAGAAAGAGACCAAGCAGTGCCAAATTTCACAAATATCTTCCATACCTTGCGCACCAAGTTGGGTATCAAAGATTCAGAGTGACATCTGGTGCTCAAGTATCACGGTTCTCTACATAGATACATCCAGACTGAAATGGAATTTCTAGACATATCATACTTGGGCGCGGCCTACCGATATGCCGTCAAAATCGAGTAGAATCTCAAACAAAAGACACGACAATTTGGGCCTAGGAACCCCTCACAACAAAAGATAGGAAAGGGCATCCCCAACCCAGCGAACAAAGGACAAAGAAAAGATGGACAATATCAGGATAACTAGTCCAAGCCACAAGCAAAGAAGGACACCGGAAAGACAAAGAAAGATACCGGGAAGTGGTGTGACTTCCATAAGAGCCCTTGGCATAACACTGCTGACTGCCGCTCAAAGTAGTCACTGGTGGCCAAAGTGAAAACCTCTAAATCATATGGAGATTATGACTCTGAGCTAGAACTAGAAAGGGGAAGACAGATCATTGATGTGGAACCCAGTTCCACCGTTGCTACCACCAAGCTCCAGCCTGGTGAACAAAATGAGCCAGAAGAAGGAGAGCGCCTCTTCCATTCATAGATGTGGGTAAACGCCACCCCGCTGCACTTCATCGTTGATAGTGGTATCCATAAGAACCTCATCTCAGCAAAGGTTGTCAAGTGACTATCCTTGCCAACAACACCGCACCCACAACCATACACCATTAGATGGCTCTGCCAAGGAAGCGATCTCCGCATCATCCAACAGTGTCGACTGTTGTACAACATCAAGCCCTTCAAAGACGAGGTATTGTGTGATGTTTCTCCTCTTGAATTTTGTGATGTTATTTTGGGCCAACCTTATTTATGGAAACATCATGTTGTATATGAGTCTAGGCCTCGTAGTGTTATTATTACTTTGAACAGGAAATTGTACAGGATACTCGAGGCAGTCCCACCTAGTGCTATTTCCTTGATCTTTGATAAGAAATGAAGGAAGGTCATCTCTTAGATGGGGAAGTTTGTCGTCTTTGTGATTCACTCTCAGAATAAGCGAAATATCATAGCCACATCCAGGGTCTCTGCAGCTGACCTCTCCACACAGTAGAAGCAAGTAGATAAGGTCATGGAAGAATACTCAGATATCTTCTCCTCACCTACAGGGGTACCTCTTCACTGCCAGGTCAAGCACCCCATCGATCTGACCCCCAGTTCACTGCTACCCAATGGGCCAGTCTATCGTCACTCATTGTTAGAGAATGAGGAGATTAAGCGATATATCCAAGAACTACTCCACAAGCGGCACAGCCACCCCATCTCATCACCTTGTGGGAGCCCAATCGTGTTGGTACAGAAGAAAGATGGAACCTGACGACTCTGTATTGATTACCAGGCTCTGAATAAAATCACAGTCAAAAACTGGTACCTGATTCCTCGAATCGATGACCTCCTTTATCAACTCATGGGGGCCAAATACTTCAGTAAGATTGATTTGAGGTCTAGCTACGACCAGGTCCCGATAGAACAGACAGATCTATGGAATACTGCCTTCAAGTCAAAGGAAGGCCTTTTTGAATGGTTGGTCATGCCCTTTGGCTTGAAAAATGCTCTAGCCACTTTCATGAGGATGATGGAAGATATCCTGTGACCATTCACCAATAATTTTGTAGTGGTGCATTTGGATGACATTATAATTTACAACAAGACTTGGGCCAAACACTTGCAGCATATTCAGCAGGTTTTGCACACCCTGCGGCAGCACAAACTATATGCCAACTTGGAAAAATTCTCCTTCAGCATGGACAGGGTCCATTACCTGGTATACATCATTGATCAACATGGTGTACATGTGGATCAAGCCAAGATCCAAGTCATCCATGACTGGCCAGCCCCAACAACACTCACTGAGCTTTGGAGCTTCTTGGACCTTGCCAATTTCTACCACAGGTTCGTGTTGGGTTTCTCCCATATTGCATGGGCCCTCAGCCAAATAAAAAGAGGTGGTGGTAAGGTAAAATTTGCATGGGTCCAGTCCCAACAACAAGCGTTCGATGATTTGAAGCAGTGCTTGTGCTTAGACCCAGTACTTTCACTACCATACCTACAACATCCTTTTGAGATCGAGATATATGCTTCAGACTATGTTGTGGGCACTATTCTCACTCAGCACAACCACCCCATGGCCTATCATAGTGAGACACTGTCAGATACTGTCTGTAAGTACCCTACTTATGACAAAGAAATGTACTCCATTGTGAAAGCATGCCGCAAATGGAGACATTACATTCTTGGGAAGGAGACAGTCATCCACATTGATCATAAGCCACTATAGTTCATGGAGATGCAATGAAAATTGTAGAATGACCGCCATCAAAAGTGGTCCACATACTTGCAGCAATTCCACCTCAACATCAAGTATAAAACAAGAAGCACCAATCATGTCGTTGATTGCCTCAGCAGACTACCAGTCGCAACACTCACCACGGTGCTAGAATATTACGACCATGAGACATCTAGATGGCCCCAACTCTATGAGGTAGACCCTGACTTCGCCACCACCTACCAAATGTTGGGTGCAAATGTAGTTGTTGATAAGTTCCATCTTTGAGATGGGTTGTTGTTTCATCTAG
The DNA here is from genome assembly GCA_009831015.1 of Picea engelmannii. NCBI lineage: Eukaryota > Viridiplantae > Streptophyta > Pinopsida > Pinales > Pinaceae > Picea > Picea engelmannii. The sequence goes on along the minus strand of ML785671.1, from coordinate 465,254 downwards.
GCATATCTGTGTTCCATCAAGTGAGCGAGTGAAGTTGATCTGGGAAGCCCACTATAGTCGGGTGGCTGGACACTTCGGCGTTGAAAATACAGTGACGATGCTACATAAACATTTCTACTGGTCAAAACTTCGATAGGAGGTTAGCAAGTATATCAGGTCTTTCACTGCCTGTGCTATTGCCAAACCGACCACTAAGAAACAGGGCCTATACACCCCTCTTCCTACTCCTGATGGGCCATGGGAATCCATCTCAATGGACTACATGTCGGACCTCCCATCCACCAAGAAGTGAAATGACTATGTTTTTGTGGTTGTTGATCTCTTTTCTAAGATGGTGATTCTGGTTGCCTACAGAAGAGCATCACAACATAGGCCACTACCAAGATCTTCTTTGAATGAGTCTGGGTACATTTTGGAATCCCACAAATCATTGTCTCAGATCAGGATAGTCAATTTCTCAGCACATTCTGGTCAAGCCTTTGGTCACTGCTGGACACCTAGCTCACCAAATCCACGGCCTTCCACCCCCAGATAGATGACCAAACTGAGGTTGTAAATCAAATGATTGTGCATATCCTTCACATGTATAATTCAAAGCAACCTCGCACATGGTATGAAAGCCTTCCCTATGTCCAACATACCTACAACCGAGCCCTGCATAGCTCAACTAGCCACAACCCCTTTCAAGTGGGGTTGGGATTCCAACCATTGGGACCCATAGATGTTGCACTTCCCCTTGCGGTCACCTCGATCGACTCATCTCCTGCTCCAACTGAAGCTGACAAAGCCACCCGGTTCATTGAGAGGATCCAACACATCCACCAACAGGTTTAGGATATCCTACAGAAGTCCAATGACAAGTACAAACAACGCCATGATCAACATCGGATGCCGCATAAATTTCAGGTGGGCGACAAAGTTTGGTTGCACTTGCAGAAAGAATGCCTTATAGGACCTCATCAGAATATTCTCCCACTCCATTATGGGCCATACACTATCACCAAGGCCATGGGAGATAATGATTTTGAGCTCAACATTCCTCCTCTCCTTGGTCTGCACCCAGTGTTCAACATGGATCTCCTTCGCCCTTATTTCCCACCATTATTGGACACCTCAGAAGTAGCAAAACAACGGACACCAACAGAGATCAACCATGAATACCTAATATAGGCATCCAATGATCAGATTGTGGACATACAGATCAAGGGCACTCGACCACAAAGGATCCAACTTTATTGTGTCATCGAAGCAGGGCATCTCCTACACCAAGGCAAGTGGCTCACCCGGGGCTAAATTCAGTAGAAATTTCCTCATCTGATGGGGGACCTCAACGAAATGGAGACAATTGCTTCCTAAGGAGGAAGGATTGATCTAGATGGATATCAGTAGCCACCCACCTTTTCCAACTGGATAAAAACAGTTTTCTGACAATTTTGGCAATTTACTATTTTTAGCAGTTTTAACTTCCAGGGCCATTTTGAGGGCCTAAATGAAGGTTTTTCAAGATCAAGCTCCTCAATGAAATCCAAAGGCATGATTGAGCCCCCAAAACGAATCTCTTCGACAATACCTTTCCAATAGGCTATCACACTCCTAAAACGGAGATCGTATGCAAAAGTTACGACCCCGAGAAGTTGATGTACTAACTTACCCAAACGGGGCCCACATGACTTTTGGTGCTTCATCTTCTAGGGTTAGGTTTTTGGATGTCAAGGGTTTTGGGAATTCTTTCTTATTGTAAAAAGGCTTTCAGAGCCTCATTGTAACCTTCTTCTTGAGAATGTGCACTGCCGTCACATCTCCTCTCATAGATAAGCCGCCACCATTCCAACAAGCTTGTTTCCACTGCATTTTACAGTTTCAACTTATTTCGTTATTGAATAGAAAACCAGTTTTATCGTATCTCTATTATTTTGTGTTAAGCACCTGTTAATAAACTATAGTCATTTTGTTCTGCTCATAAAATCCAGATCAGATAGATATCCCAATGTGTGAGGGAAATTTGTACGTCGAATAATTGCTTGATTGGATATGAGCAATGGAAAAGTATTTTGAATATGAAGATGTCGAGGAGGATAGAAAGGTGATACATGTTTTCACTAGGTTAAAAGGACATGCAACATTGTGGTGGGATGAACTACAGGTTGAAAGGAGAAGCAAAGGCAAACAAAAGATTAAGATTTGGGATAGAATGGTGGCTAAGATAAAGGAGAAATCCATACCCAAGGATTACCAGATAAATTTGTTTAGGAGATTGCACAACTTAAGACAGACATGGATGACTTTGAAGGAGTACACAGAGGATTTCTACAGACTGGACATCAGGTATGGATAGAAAGAGAGAGACAAGGGAAAAAAATTTGGGTACATTAATAACCTGAGATATGAAATCCAAGACGAGATTAGGACGATGACAATAAATACAATAAAGGATGCATACCAGTGTGAACTAAAAGAAGAAGAAAAGTTGGTCAAGAAGCAGAGTCAAAAGAACAGAGGTAGAATCTTGAACAGAGGCAAAGGATTTTCCCAGGACAAGACACAAAATCCCAAAGGTGATACAGAGAAGCGACATAGTCGCTTTGAGAGAGGAGGAAGTTCCCAAGGAAGGGAGAGTAGTGGTAGAAACTCTTTCCCTAGAGGTAAAGGAGGTGAGATAAAGTGTTATGTTTTTGAAAAGGTAGGACAAATGTCTTGGGAATGTTCCAAGAGGAATAAAGAAGTAGGTTAAGATCACATTTCAGAAGCACATAAGAGGGATGTAGAGGAAGAAAGCGCAAAAGATGGGAGATCCTTGATGACGAAAAAAATTCTCTTGAAACCAGAGCCAAAAATGGAAAATCCAGCACAGAGGAATAGGTTTTTTAGGACAACTTGCAAGATGAAAGATAGAATTTGCAAGGTGATAATTGGCAGTGGGAGCACTGCTAACCTAGTATCCATAGAAATGGTGGAGAAGTTAGATATAGAGATGAATGTACATCCAACGTCATACAAAGTCTTATGGTTGCAGAAAGGTCATCAGGTAACAATCACTAAGCAATTCTTGGTTGAATTTAAGATATGAGGATATAGAGATGAAATCATGTGTGATGTGATTCCCATGGATGTATGTCATCGTTTGTTGGGAAGACCATGGAAATATGACAAAAATGTCATCCTTTATGGGAGAATAAATAAATATACCTTGGAGAAGAATGGTAGGACACACATGTTACTGCCAATTGAAGAGAGGAAAGTGAAGGATGAAGCTAGCACGAGTATACTTCTCATGAGTGGGAAGGATAGAGAATTGAGAATGTTTATAGACTCAAGGGACATAAATAAGATTACCATTAGGTACATATTTCAATTGTCTAGGATGGATGATTTGATGGATTGTTTGAGTGGGGCGAACTATTTTTGAAAGATAGATTTGAAGAGTGGATATCACCAGATAAAGATGAGAGAAGGTAATGAGTGGAAAACAACATTCAAGACAAATGAGGGTTTGTATGAATGGTTTTTTATGTCGTTTGTCTTAACAAATTCCCCAAGTACTTTTATGAGGATGATGAATGAAGAGTTGAAACATTTCATTGGAAAGTTTGTGATTGTATATATGGATGATATACTGGTCTTTAGAAAGACTAAATAGGAGAAGCAAAGGAAAACAATATATTAAGAGTTGGGATAGAATGGTGGCCAAGCTAAAGGAGAAATTCATACCCAAGGATTACTAGATAAATTTGTTCAGGATATTGCATAACCTGAGATAGACAGGGATGATTGTGAAGGAGTACACAGAGGAGTTCTACAAACTAAACATCATTGATGGAAAGAAAGAGAGAGACAAGGAAAAAGTTTCTAGGTACATTAATGAATTGAGATATGAAATCTAAGATGAGATGAACATGATGAAAATAAAGATAGTAGAGGATGTGTACCAGGTTGCACTGAAAGAATAAGAAAAGTTGGTCAGGAAGTGGAGTCAAAAGAACAGAGGTAGAAGCTTGAAAAAAGGAAAAGGAGTTTCCCAAGACAAGACACAAAAGCCCAAAGGTGATACGGAGAATCCACATAGTCACTCTAAGAGAGGAGGAAGTTCCCGAGGAAGGTAGAGTAGTGGTAGAAACCCTTTCCCTAGAGGAAGAGGAAGAGGTAGAGAAGGTGAGATAAAGTGTTATGTCTATGGAAAGGTAGGACCCATGTCTTGGGAATGTACCGAGAGGAAGAAAGAAGGAGGTGAATCTCACATTTCAGAGGTGCAGAAGCAGGATGTAGAGGAAGAAGGTGAAAAATATGGGATATATTTGATGATGAGGAAAGTTCTCTTGAAACTAAAGCCAAAAATGGAAAAGCCAGCACAGAGGAGAAATTTTTTTCAGACATCTTGCAAGATGAAAGATAGAATTTGCAAGGTGATAATTGACAGTGGGAGAACTGATAACTTAGTTTCCACATAAATGGTGGAGAATTTAGAGCTAGAGACGATTGTACATCCAATGTCGTACAAAGTCTCATGGTTGTAGAAATGTCATTAGGTAACAATCACTAAGCAAGTCCTGGTTGAATTTAAGATAGGAGGATATAGAGATGAAATCATGTGTGATGTGATTCCCATGGATGTATGTCATGTTTTGTTGGGAAAACCATGGAAGTATGATAGAAATGTCATCCATGATGGGAGAAGAAATACTTACACCTTGGAGAAGAATGGTAGGACACACATGTTACTGCCAATTGAAGAGAGGAAAGTGAAGGATGAATGTAGCACACGTATACTTCTCATGAGTGGGAAAGAACTCCCGAATGAGGTAAATAAAGTATAGGAGATGCAATTTGCTATAGTGAGGAAGTTGAGGGTTATCCTTACAAATACTTCAATGGAATATTTTCCTGAGTAAATTCAGGAACTATTAGAGAATTTTGATGACATAGTAGTGGATGAGTTTCCAAGCTCACTACCACCTATCAGGAGTATCAGCCATCACATTGATTTGATACCAGGAGAAATCTTGTTGAACAAAGCAAGGTACATGTTGACACCTCAAGAGAATGAGGAGGTGAAAAGACAGGTTCATGATTTGTTGGATAAGGGGTTGATTAGAGAAATCTTGATTCCATGTGCAGTACCAACTGTATTGAGTTTGAAGAAGGATGGAGGATTGAGAATGTGTACAGACTCAAGGGCCATAAATAAGATTACCATTAGGTATAGATTTCAATTTCCGAGGATGGATGATTTGATGGATTGTTTGAGTGGGGCGAACTATTTTTCAAAGATAGATTTGAAGAGTGGATATCACCAGATAAGGATGAGAGAAGGTAATGAGTGGAAAAAAAAATTCAAGACAAACGAGGGGTTGTATGAATGGTTTTTTATGTCATTTGGCTTACCAAACGGCCTGAGTACTTTTATGAGGATGATTAGTGAAGTGTTGAAATATTTCATTGCAAAGTTTGTGATTGTATATATCGATGATATACTAGTATTTAGCAAGACTAAAGAGGAACACTTGAGGCACTTAACATTGGTGATGAGGAGGCTTCATCAAGAGAAGTTGTTGATTAATATGAAAAAGTCCTCTTTCATGAAGACATAACTCATTTATTTGGGTTTTGTGATTTCTTCAAATGAATTGAAGATGGATCCCAAAAAGGTGAAATAAATCAGAGAATGGTCATCACTAAGAAGTATATTTGAGGTGAGAAGCTTCCATGGATTGGCAAGATTTTATCATAAGTTCATCAGAAATTTTAGTGGGATTAGTGCTCAAATGATGGACATAGTGAAGAAAAGACACAAGTCTTTCAAATGAACAGAAGAGGCTAAGAAGAGCTTCAACATATTGAAGGAGAAGATAATGGAACAATTGATTCTCATATTACCATATTTTGGAAAGACATTTTAGATGAGATGTGATGTGAGTGGAGTTGAAATTCGAGTGGTCTTAAGTCAAGATAATAGGCTTGTTTCATATTTAAGTGAGAAGTTTAATGAAGATAAAAAGAAGTACTCCACATATGAAAAAGTGTTCTATGCCATAATTCAAGCCTTGAATAAATGAAGGAACTATCTCGTTCCAAAAGACTTTGTTTTGTATAGCGATAATTAATATTTACAATTCATAACCAAATAAGAAAAGTTAAGCCAGATACATGCCAAGTCGATAGAGTTTATGCAGAATTTCACTTTTGTCATCAAACATATTTCTAGAAATGCTATCAAGGTTTTTGATGCATTGAGCAGGAGATGTCTAACTCTGCAGGAATTTCAAGTGAAGACCTTGGGGTTTGATCACCTTAAGGAAATGTATCACACTGATCCATATTTTAGAGAGACATATGAAGCATATGAAAATCTTGTGCTCAGATATAGAAGCTAGTGGGATGAATATCTGATTCATGATGGGTTTTTTGTTCAAGGGATGCCAATTATGCATACCAAAGTGTTTGATGAGGGAAAATTTGCTGAAGGAAAATCATAATGAAGGTCTAGTCGAACATTTTGGCCATGACAAAGCAATTTCTCAATTGAACGGTTTATGTTATTTACAACATATGAGAAAAGAGGTGAAGAGGTTTGTAAACAAGTGTAATATGGGGTTGTATCAACCATTTCTTATTCCAAAGAGGCCTTGGGATGCAATAAGCATGGATTTTGTGTTATGATTTCCAAGGACACAAAGAGGAAGTGATTCCATATTTGTGGTAGTTGACATATTTTCGAATATGGCACACTTTGTCCCATGCTAAAATACTAGTGACACACTGCACATTGCTAACCTATTTTTCCAAGAAGTTGTGAGACTCCATGGATTGCCCAGGAGTATAGCTTCAAAAAGGGATGCCAAATTTGTTGGTCATTTCTGGAAAACGTTGTGGAAGAAGCTAGGGACAGAGCTATCTTTTTTTTTTCATATCACCCACAAACACATGGGATGAATGAAGTGGTGAACAGAAGCTTAGGAGATTTGATGAGGAGTTTGGCCACTGAACACCATAGTCAGTGGGATCAAATTGTAGCACAAGCAAAATTTTCATACAATGACTCAGTGAAAAGAAGCACTAAGAAAATTCCATTTCAGATAGTGTATGGAATGAATCCAAGGGGAGTGTCATAATTGAGAGATCTAGAGTAGAGTGAATTTAGGAGTGCTGGAGCCAAAAACTTCGCTGCAAAAATGTAGGAACTTCATAATCAGATCAAGGAGCGGTTGAAGAAGAGCAACAATGAATACAAATGAAGAGTTGATCAACACAGGAGGAACCTCAAATTTGAAGTTGGATATAAAGTTCTAACACATATTAGAAAGGAAAGGTTCCCAAGGAGAACATACACCAAACTAAAGTTGAAAAAGATATGGTCGTGTAAAATCCTGAGAATCTTTGGTGAGAATGTTTATGAGATAGAGATACCAGAAGATGTGGGTATATCACCCATATTAAACATTGCAGACCTATATCTGTATAGGGGATATGGATTCAGAGGATATGAAGATAAAAAGAAGCTCCAGTGGGAGAAACAGATGCCTGTAGCAAAGAAGTCGTAGATGGAGCAGATCATAGCTCAACGAATTGGTAAGAAGACTAGAAGGAAAACATATTTTGAATATTTGGTGAAGTGGAAAGGATGATCAATAGAAGATGCCAGTTGGGTTAGTGAATAATACATTGAGAATCATGGAAGGTCAGTGCAAGAGCTCATGGACAAGAGCCCATGAATTTTTTCAACCAAAGGAGTATGATGCAAAAGCATCACCAACAAAGAACAAGCGAAAGATAAATGGGCACACTAGCACGTGTTTTGAAATATTTTGGATTCCAAAGTTGGCGTATTAATGTAATATATGAGGAATATTTTGATTTATGAGGGTATGTAATGATCAGAGGCTAATCCATCACATAAGATAGATGGGGAATGCATTTTTCTTTAATGATAAGGATTGCAATACATATCTGGAGATTTCACTCTTATCTGTCCGACGAAAACATTTATTGTAATAAATATTAAATAGTTGAAATATTTTATTTCGATAGGATAGCTTTAGAGTAGTTGGAGGGAAGAAATCAAAGAGTCCCTTTGTATAAATCTTTGTATTGTTTCCTAGTAGATGGTTGTTGGCATTCTAGTTATCAAGAGCCATCACCATTGTATCCAAGAGCTAAGAGCTACCAAGAAGCAGTGTATGAATGTATGTAATTTTCAGTTGGATGAAATTAATAGAGGAGAATTGTCCCAAATGTATGTTGTCAATGCTTCTATCTGAATGAGTGAATGGTAGACTCTCTATATTATTCTCAATTCTCTGTCATTTCTTGTTCTTGTATTTATGCATGCATTTACATGGTGAAATGTATGAATCATTGAGATTTTAAATAAGTTTCAATTTTTTCTCTTCTATGAGTGAGTGCAGGGAGTGCATAGTGTCCACAAGAAGTATGTTGACAAAGTTTTTTTCGAATCATAATCTCAGAAGAGATAGTGTGAACTTATGTATGCAAGCAGTGCATAAGTGTCTGCAAGGAGTGCATGAAAGAGTTTTCAAACTCGAAATCTCAGGAAGAGTAGCGTGAATTTAGTCGTAGAGAAGTTGTTGAAGAGAAATCACAAATCATTCAAATCGCCCACAAAGAAGAAGTTGAGTGTGGAAGAGAAGTTGTTGCAAGGTGTGTGCAGGTCGAGGTTTCAACCAAGTGTCGAAGAAAACATTCTAATGGACGAAGAAATCCGAGGAAGGTAAGATCAGGAGGGAGAGCTACAAGAAATATTCAAGGAGGAGAATCCTTTGAAGCTTCACGAAATCCACGAACGAGATCTATTTTGGAGGGAGGTGAATCATTCCAAGCCATCAAATCCAAGAGAATTAGGCAGATGTTGGTCGTAAGACATTTTGACACTTCGTATTTTTCTAATTCTGGAGTTGTTTCAAGGGAATAATCATAAACTCGTAGAGTTGCGAAGTAATCGCAACCATTGGTCGTGCAGAGGATGCATGGCAGTGGATTGGGAAATTCGGAAGTCAGGAGTCTAGAGGATTATATGTAAGGTAAACAGGAGTTTCATGAAGTAGCGTAACCCGAAGCATTGTGGGGCCATTATAATTAAAGGAGGTACGTGGCACGAGGTCTGGAGTTCGGAGAAGAATCCTTTGAAAAGTATCGCAGCCAGAGATCAGGATATCCCCAAAGCCTGAAGTTGCGAAGGGATAGATCCACGATCATAACTCATGGTCGCTTAGGAGAAAAAGGGGCCTATGTATAGTAATTTTGGGTACCTGCAGGGACATGAAGAGTCGATTCGACTCAAAGAGTTGAATATCCAAGACCGGGAGGTCGCATAGTCCCAAGGGTAGAAGGAGGGGGTTTGTGCCACATTTTTTCTTAAACCACCATATTTGCTAGAACAAGAGCCTGATAATTCATAGGACATGATATGTCTCTCTATTATTTATTACTACTTCCAACATCTACCTCCTATTAAGCATATATGCCTTGCAAAATTTGTATCACATTACAAAACAAAATGGTACACCCATATCAAAAAGAAAAAAACCAAATGTAATACGCTTTGTCAAATGCAACAAACACGTCGTCTATGAAAACTTTTGTAGAGAAAAACTATTTTTGTACATTCCATTTGATCAAAATGAAAACACGTTAAAACATAACTTCCCTACATGAGAAGTTGCATATATTTCTTATGAGACTACAATACAAACCAATGAGGCTATATTTACATACAATGTCAACCCAACATGGGGTGATTTAGAAAGTCCACTTGATGAACTAGAAACCCTGACAATGTTGATGAGATATTAACAAACCACAGAACAACTAGAACTCTTTGTGAGTCCTATGAATTGCAAGAAAATTTTCCTTGTCCTCGAGCATCCTCGATTGAAAAACATATCAATCTTGGGTTTAAAGTCACAAAAAATTATTTCTTTATCTAAAATGACGAATACTACAGAGTTATACAACTATTGAATCGAGAACAACAAGCAATCCTAAAGGAAATTGCAATGAAAAAATTCTTAAACATGCACACTCTTGTGCACTTCTTCCTTACAGGTGGGGCAGGAACAAGCAAGACATTCACAGTGAAAGTGGTATTCCAAATGCTTATACGAATATATGATTCAAACAGTTCTACTGACCCTATGAAACCAAAGGGACTAATAGTTTCATATATAGGAAATGTTGCATATAATACAAGTGGAACAACAATCTACTCTGCATTATTAATGCCTTTCAAAACGTCACATTTTCTTCCACTCAGCAAGGAAATGTTAGATACCTTGTCTAAGATTTATGGAGAACTACAACTTGTCTTCATAGATGAGGCATCTTTGATTGGAATTCGCTTCTTATATTCCATTGACAATTGAATGAGGAACATAAAACATGTGCACACCAAATACTTTGGGTACATTGACATGATATTCTGTGGGGATATTTTCTAGGCATAACCCATACAAGATTCTCTGATATTTGAACAACCTACGGTCAATATGCAAACAGTGATGCATGACTTTTGGAAAGACAACATAAAATGATTTGAATTACATACTACAATGCGCCAGACAAATGAAAAATTTATTGCAATTCTGAAGATAATGTGGACAAACACCCAAACATGTTATGACTTAACATATATCAATTCAAGGTGCATGTGACCTACACCAATAGACGCAACCTTCCCTTACCTATTCTACAAGAATAAGGATGTTACAATGAAAAAGAGGTACATTTTATCTCTCATGCATGGAAATTCTATCATCATCAATTAAATTGACCTTGAAGAAGACAACCATGGCAATGTACCATGTCATCAAAATACAACCACTCTTCCTTTGCAACTTGTCCTGAAATTAGACATGCTAGTTGAAATATATGACTGCAACTATGATTCATAGGATGGCTTGGCAAATGGTGCAGATGGAATACTCAAATCTTATACCAAAAAAAATAAAAATTGATGTCCTCTGAATTAAGTTCCATGACCCTCATATTGGCCACTGACAAGCAAACAAGCTATCTTATCTATATAATTCAAACACTTTGCACGATTGGACACCTATATTATGAATATCAAAACTAGTATTGACATCGACAAAGATAGGTCAACTAAATATTCAAAAACAATTTCCAATTAAACTTGCATGTGCACATACAATCCACAGATCACAAGGGATAACACTTGATAGTGTTGTGTTCGACCCTGCTGGAATATGAATCATGGACTTGTATACACAACTCTATCATGTGTTAGAAGCATAGACTCCTTGTATTTTCTAAGCGCTCTTACAAAATATAACTTCGAAGTCAAACATAAAGTTGATACTGAGATGCAACGCCTTTGGACTAGTGCAAAATGGCATCTACAATATGATTACCAATCCATAAAAACAATCTCATCTGTATCATTTCTCTCACTTAACATGCACAACCTACATGAACGTATGAATGATATACTCAATGACTATGAAAAAAAACAATCTAATATTATGTGCTTGCAAGAAACATACGTGACATTATTCATGCAAAGCAAGCAATTTCCAAATCAAAATTGCATATCAAGTTACATTACACATGGAGTGATGATATTAGTGAAAAAACATGTAACAATTTTGGAGCATATGCATTTCGAAGAATTATTTTTTGAGATGGTGCTAGAAAGAGTAATCTTCCATGAATCAGAAATTGCAATATTGAATCTCTATGCCATTTTGCATGCAACATTTCCCAACATATTGAATGTTGTTTCAAATGCATTACAACATTTACATATGAATGAAACCATTATCATTCTAGGAGACTTCAATGTTGACATGCTACAAAATAGTTCCAAAAAAAAAGAATTGGAAAACTACATGTGAAATTAGAGTCTCCACTTTCTTTTGGATAAGATAAACCATGTACAAAATGCACTTATTGACCATGTATGGTCAAATGTGCCCATTTCAAAATACACCCTCTTTATCTTAGACACATACTGGTCTGATCACGATACAATTTGTATTGTACTTGAATTAGGAAATATACATCAAGCATATTACAAAATCATATTTCCATGTCTCAAAGCATATCTAGCTAATTTGTTACACGAAACCAAATTATTCAGCTAGGATCATCAAACTTCTTAATTTTTTCTGGTTTGTAATAGATTTTGGATAGAAAGTATTCTATATAACCACAAACATGGATCAAGAAAAAAAAAGGTGCATGTTTCTAACACTATCTATTATTCTATTACTTTGATTCTAATTTACTGTATGTACATATTCCTTGTTTTTCCTCACATACCAACTTACATTCATGTTCATTGTATTTTGTACATTCCTTCATTGAAAAAAAGAGAATAACTGGACAAGACGAAGAATTCTTAACTGGAAATGTAGAAGAAGACATACGAAGGTGCATTCTTCTACCCTTCTCCCATACTCCATTGCTTCGTATTTCATTTATTCTATGTATATTTATTCTACTGATTTGCAACTCATTTTTTTTTATATGTAGATACTACATATCTTCCTAACTATTAACTTATATTCATGTCAATTGTATTTTATGTGCTTCTACATTGAAATAAATAAAATTATATTTAATATTTTTACATGTGTTCCTACATATCAACTTAGTGTCATGTCCATTGTATTCTCAACATCGCTACATTGAAAAAAAACAGATTAATTGAACAAGAGTATTAAGTCTTATGTGCCACAACAGAGGACGTTGAAGTGCAATCTTCCAAAAGGTATACCAACAGTAATAGTAAATCAAACACAATGCATGTGCTTAATGTACATCCATATCAATTATGAACAATATACAATGTATATGCATATTTATTTGTTGTCATGTTCGATGTACACATGTTTTCATTAGAAAAATTTGGACAAGTGACATTGGCATGAGTAGTCAATCATCACAAACATCAACACAACAACAAGGCCAAAGGTAAATATTCATAGATTATTCTCTTGATATGTTTAGGAAACAAATATCCTCAGTTATTTATTCATCTATGCCATGGTAAATATGTTAATGTCATCTACAACACATGTTTTTTAGTTCACAAGAAGTATCGACGAGTAAACGTGAAATGCCCAACATAGTGCAAGGTCCAGAGACTAAGAGGTATGGTTACAAAACTCTAACCTGCATACTTTATCCAAATTGTGCATCTACTTGTACATTGATGCAAAAAAAAAAAAAAAAGATATACAGACTACCATTCACATTACTTTTCCTATTCAAACAAATGTCACTAGGGCTAAACTTATACCACCCAATATACTATCAATAGAAGGCTTGAAAATCCATCGAACTGGACAATTGTTCATCATAGACATAATGGTCGTGTATAGAACCTACTTAGACAAAGAAAACAAAAGTAGATGCATTATGCGTGCAGACATGAAATACAATGAAGCCATGATGATAGTTACATTGAATATCCCAACACAACTTGTCAAGAAACATGCAGAGAAGACTTTCCAGGTAATGGGATATCCATTAGAAATTTCAATATATTACTGAAAACAATATATGACCGTGGTGATTGTGATCGGATTATATTTCTCAATGAAACAAGTGTTGTCAAAAAAGTTCCCATGGTTTTCTTGGAATATCATTTTGTACCAGACACAACAATCATCCAATTTTCAAAGAAAAATGACATTTACCCAATTGGAACCATTGTTCCAGTCGTCACATTTGCAAGAAAAGTTGGCTCGCAACAGATTCTCCATATAAAAGATGGAAACTAGGAAAACAACAAGGCAATGGTATTGTTTTCCATACCCATTTTATTTGTCCTTTGCTTTCACATGCTCATATATCTTAGACATCTTACAAAAATATTTAATTGTTCCATGGTGCAACTACAATTGTTCGACACCTATGCAAATTTATTTTCCTCAATGGAACAACAATTGCATAAAGGGCAATTTCCAATTATGTTGTTAAAAAATATAACGAAGAAAAGATATGTTAAAGAAACAATCTTTTTCACAACCCAAGAAACATCTGTAACAGAATTGAAAATATACATAGTACATGATCTCAATAAACTAACTAGCTCCACAAGTATTGTATGTATACATATACACCTCCACCAACAATTTGCACACAAAAAAATGCCTTCAACAGTTTTGTGAATATTTTTTGTTGTACATGTATATATTATATTATTCAATATATTAACTACTATGTTCATGTGTGCAGGTTGAGGATGTTCTGATTGCAACAAATTCCTACTCGACCCCCTTCGATCTTGTATGTGCCAATTGCAATTCTCCTTCAGCTGCCTTTACATTCATAAATGATGGAACAATTGATTGTCTATGATGCGGTGAAAAATGACCTTACATATATAGTCATTGCGTAAACATTTTCATTTGAACCCTCAACAACACAATTGTACATTGTATAGTTATACAACCTAGATTACAATATGTACTTCATGGGTTGACATAATTCCATATGAAATATACCTACAGAAAAAGGAAAAGATTGTCTACATGCTACGTGACTTCCGCGTCGATAGAAAATTTACCTTAAATGAGGACAATTCCATACTGCATATAGGATGAACCAAAAAACTAATATTCATATCATGTGTTGACAAGAAACAAAAAAATATGATATGTCTCTATCCATGTTACTCAATCAAGATATGAATAAAATTTTTCACTACCATGACAAACTGAGCTAGAGACGCATAAGATTGTTGAGTCTAGGAATGAGAAGCATGAAGAAAGACCTCATACAAAGTACCCAATTGTGAATAAATCAGGTCCATAGTTTGATATGTCAAAATGGCTTTCTCCTATGAACATAACCATCATGTATTTTCAATAATATTTCAATTTTTTCATTGTTCAAACTCCATTAAGTTAAACGCTGACAATCTTTTCCAGAACTAGTAATGTTAGAAAATTGTCAGGTCAACGTGATCTTGGTTCATAGTAATATCAGAAGAAAATGTTCATAGTGATCTTGGTTCATAGTAATATCATAAGAAAATGTTCATACTAATCTTGTTTCATAGTAATATAGCAATCGACGAATTTCTTGGTGCCCATTTGGGAATTTGGTTATAGATGGGATACAATGCCCAATCTTTGTTGATTTTTTCCTATGTTGTGTTTGCCATACTTTTGATCATCTTCTTTGGTGTTGTAGTTCAAGGTTCTCATGGGCCTGGTTTTTGGATTATGGCTGGATAATATATCTAGGATCTTAGCGGTTTTTCTATGATCTTAAGGAATATATAGGACATGCCTTTCCTTTTAATGCAGCCTCTATAAAGTAAATGTAATATATAGTTCATTTAAACAGTTTTACTTGATTAATGAAATTACCAAAATTCTTCTTTGGAAATATTTTGAAAACAAAAAGATATATTCTAGTTGAAGTCAAATGGAAATATGTAATCAAACACACAAAATTAAAATTCAAGTTCGTCATTTTTATACTTACTCTCAGGTTGAAAGTACAATAACTTTATTTCAACAACCCTCCATTGATTTATCTTTATTTTTTTTATGATTCTCTTATGGAAACACATCCTGGAAACTATAACTATGACTCACTTTCTCTATTCTTTGATTGAAGTGCCTGTAGATCTGTCTAAATAACTTCATAGATACTTTTGGTCCTAAAGTCTACATCTGACTGCTAAAGGGAAGATCTAGGTCACCACAAGTTTGGAAAGCTTGTTCTTTTCATTTTTTTGATCAGTTAGAGGGTTGGTTCACCAAGACAAGATCATGGTGAGATTGGCAAGATGATATGGATGAGGGTTCTCCTTGGATACTGTTGCACCAATGAAAAACAAGTGACATAATAAAGGTAAAAATGGAGGGAAACAACAAACCATTAAATGAATAATATGCTGCAAGAAGTTTAATACTTAAAATAATGTTTCAACGCATTAAACAATGTATCAAAAACACAATTACTCTCACAGGTTGCAATAAAAACAAATCTTCGTCAAATAATTATCTTTTCTCAAAGGTACCCCAGATGCACCCCAGTCGCTTGAAGTGACCGATAGTTCGATATACAAAATCAACCTCCCTATTATCGAATTGATAGAGATGAATATTATGGGATTAGAATTTTGTTTTGTGTGGATATTGAATTGGGAATTGTTTTTGGTTATTTTAGTTTTTTTATGGCATTATCACAATAAGAATGAAAAATTCTTCTAACCCATTGTTATCTACAAAGCCCAAACATCAATAAGGCTCGTAAATCAACTATACATAGTTACAACCAAAAATCAAGTCATAGTTTGTATTTGCATTTGCTCACACTCGTTTTAATGATACAAACATAATACAAAATGAGTATGTGGATAAAATATTGGACTAGAAAATGATGGTTTTGAAACAAGTGAAAATTCTAACCCACAATTAATTTCCAATGCCAAAGATCAATGACACTTGTAAATACATCTGCAAGAATATCCACAGAAATAAAAACCTTCAAAAATAATTTATCGTTGCCAAAAACAATCAACTGGATAGACATGTTACAAATATTTCAAGTTGTACTATACTGAACTGCCATCTGACGGTTCCTCTTCCTGGAGGACAAATACAGATCAACCTTTGCAAAGTGGGCTTGCTACTCACGAACAAAACTTTCAGGAAAAGGGCATCTTCCTCTGTCTCGACACCTTGTTCTAACACAGTCAATGAGTTGAAAACTCATGAAAATAAATAGTCATATTAGTTATGTGTTGATATATAGAAAAAAACTAGCAAAAACAAAGGTCACAAAATGCCATCAAAGAATCTTTGACAATAGACACATTTTCAAAGAAAATTATATCGGTTTTTTTTGGCACCACATACAACTTTATTTATCCCAACACATATACAAAAAGACAATCCATATGCTCTATCTAATAGGATGAAATTGATATTACTTGCTTGGGATGAAACTCACTTGGAAGTTTACAAATATCATTAAAAATGAATTCCATAAATAGATTAAAGAGATAAAACCTGCAACATAGAAAGGGAAATTTCCAAGATGGAAAGCTAGTCTCCAACCATATATCAAGTTACAAGTGATGGGGATATTTTTTCTTTTTTAAGTAGCTATATGTTGCACTACTCATAGTATGAAAAAAATACAGAATGTTAACCCAATATTAATATAATATTATCATCAAGTAATTCGGTATTTCGCGACTCTGGCTCTTCAGGGCTCCGCACTTTGGAATAAATGTGTTTGTTATAGATGGAAAAACTCCTGGAGTGATGTGTCATTATCTAGACGAGAGCCACATGTGCAATGGTATAGGCCTGAAGTGACGTGGCACTTCAGGCATTTGGATCTACGACACTTTGTCTATTTGCGGTCAAAACGCTAACGTGTCACATAAATAATATGTGCCACATGTCACTTGAAATAGTACAGATGATGAACACAAAATATTCTTTAAACGAGTGCCATGTGTCATGGTCTATATGAGCGCCATGTCCCCTTACTGATGGATGCCATGTATTTGTGACAATTTGATGACACGTGTTGGTGACGGATTGATGCCATGTATCTCCAGTACTTAGGGATTTGGAGGTTTTTGAATGTGGATCTTATATAAATCCCAGAGTAGTACAGGCCCAGACTGATGTGGCCACCTCAGCTATTTCAACCCATTCTGGATTGAAAACTCCCATAGTGGTACAGGCCCGAAGTGACGCGGCACTTTGTGCATTCGCATCTGTGACACTTCGGTTATTTGGGGCTTCGCAAGTTGTCTCTTGTTCCTAAAACCTGTGCGATTTTGAAACTCCAAATGCATAGGTGTTGTTGATCTGAACCCACATATAGGTGTTAGTTTTATTCTGGACTTTGGGTTTTCCAAAGAATCTTCCATCACCATTTCCACATCTGGACCTCATCTTGTAAAAATGGACAGTTGACTGATATGTCTAAGGATGACACCCTGAGTGCCCAATCTTAGAATATCTTCTTCATCTTGTAAGATAATTGAAGCTATTAGAACACTTTAGGATTTTAAACTTTTAAATTTTAAAAACTTTTGTTTTCACCTCTTAAAAATAAAAATTCACCAAAAAAACTTAGGCAATTTCTTTTCAATTAAATAAATCCATGATCATTATGTGTTAATAAGGCACTTACAATATCATCCGTTGATGAATGCCATTAAATTTGATCAAACAGATCTGTTGTTCTCCGCATTATAAACCTTCCCAAATTTTAAAAGAAAATCTTCAACGGTCACTTCAGGACTTCCTGCCTTGGGAGTTTGAAGGCATCTAAATAATAAAAACCCTGAATCTACAAAGTTCTGAAGTCTTGAAGACAGTTCCTTGTGATAATATTTAAAATGATCTACAAATGAGTTATAGAACATGTCAAAATCCTTACATGTCACATAAATAATATGTTCCATGTGTCACTTGAAACAGTACAGATGACGAACACAAAATATTCTTTAAACGAGTGCCACATGTCATGGTCTATATGAGTGCCACATCCCTTGATTGATAGATGCCATGTATTTGCGACAATTTTATGACACGTGTCAGCAACGGAATTATTTCACGTCTCTCTAGTACTTAGGGCTTCAAAGGTTTCTAAATGTGGAGCTTATATAACTCCAAAAGTAGTACGGGCCCGGATTGATGCGGTCCCCTTACGTCACAAGATGTCACATGTCTTTACTAGTTGATGGCACATGTCCTTTGCGGATGACTGCCACGTGCCTCTAGAAATTCTCCCTTTGAGAGTTTCTCTATGCATAGTTTATATAACTCCCGAACTAGTATGGCCCCGGAGACATTAGCCATGTTTATTTCCAATTAACCCAACATTAATGTATCTTATCATTAAGTATATCTGGAGTTATTGACTCTGGCTCTTCGGTGTTCAATGATTTCAACTTGTTAAAGATTGAAAATTCCTGGAGTGGTACATGCCCAAAGTGACGTGGCACATCACGCATTCGGATATGCAACACTTCAACTATTTGGGGCTTCGTAATTTTTCACTTGTTCTTAAAACCTACATGATTTTGAAACTCTTAATGCGCAGGTGTCATTGATTTGAACCCACATATAGGTGTTAGTTTTATGTTGGAATTCGGGTTTCCCAAAGCATATTCCATCACCATTTCCACATCTAGACCTCGTCATGTAAAAATGATTCTTTGTAACCTAAATGGATAGTTTACTGATATGTCTAAGGATGATAGCCCAAGTTATAGATCTTAGAATACATTCTTCATCTTGTAAGATAATTGAAGTTGTTAGAACACTTTAGGATTTTAAACTTTTAAATTTTAAAATATTTTTGTTTTTACCTCTTAAAACTAAAATTTCACCAAAAAAACTTAGGGAATTGGTTTTCAATTAAATAAATCCATGATATTTATGTATTAATAAGGTACTTACAATATCATTCGTTGATGAATTGCATTAAATTTTATCAAACGGCTCTCGTGTTCTCCGCACTATAAACCTACCCAAATTTTAAAAGAAAATCTTCAACCGTCACTTCGGGACTTCACGCATCAGGAATTTCAAGGCATCTAAACAAGAAAAAACCCGAATATACGAAGTTCTGAAGTCCCGAAGACAGTTCTTTGTGATAATATTTAAAAGGGTCTACAAATGAGTTATAGAACATGTGTCATTAAATTTTTTCTTAGGTTGGCACCTGGAACTTGTTTTAAACATTCATGTCAGCTTATTCACACATTTTCAGGTGAAATGTGTCATCCATCTTTCTTGTCACATCACTAAAAATCACGTCGTCACTTCCACGTCACTCTAGGATATTTCCCTTCGAAAAATAAAAAAAATAATGCTTTCCAGACCATCAAGGGTTCCGAAGCCCCAAAATACCTATAACGGTTTGAATGTTTACTCTACGAATTCTTCCTTCGGAGGATTTCTATCATCCTTCATTCAAAACCCCCGAATACCGAAGTTATGAAGTACTTAAGGATAAATGATTTTTAAAGCATGATTAATTAAATATAAAAGTGATTACTTAATGATTAGTTGCTCCCACAATTCCTCCTTCCATAGATTCATCTCATCTTACATTCAAAACCTATGAACGCCAGACAACCAAAGTATTAATGGCATTGATAACTCGCTAAGGTTAAATATTTTCATAGTTGGAAGTTAATAAATTCCATAGATTTTTAATAATCACCTTGTTAGTAGATTGATACGAAGATTGATAGAACTTATGAATAAACACATTTCGAATCTCAAGTCATTATACCATTTGCAATTAGAGTTTTCCATTCAATAATTGAGATCTTACAGGCTTCTCTTATCACAATAAGGTTAATTTAATTTCTCTGACAATTATGGTGCCACGCAAACCAGGGAAGAAGCAAGATGTATCAGCACATGATTCTAACCCAAACACAAATATTTTCTCTGACACCACTTCGCGAATTACATACGCCATTAAGTCTTGGAAACATGTCTACGATATCTTGGCACATGAGATTCTTTTCTATCTGGATGATTCAGTGGAAGAAGAAGATGAGTCATTCTCAGCCAAGCTCACGTTGGTAGCTCAGTTTGAACTGCATAGGAGTGTTGCTCAACCAAAGATAATACTCTATAATGACATGATAAGATGTGCTCTGGAGCACATTGACATTGAAACTAGAAGCATTATCAGTTACCAGAACACCTTCGTTGGCTCCTTTCATTTGGAGGACATATAAGTAATGTATAAACTATCTTCCACACCCAAATACACATATAATGCAACATTTATTCTGGATTTTGAAAGGAAAGAATGCACTCAATACGGAAGAACTGGTCATGACATAATCAAGACCTAGTGGGGAAATTTAGCCAAGTTTAAATCTGATGCTCATGGTATATATTCCACAACATCTTTAGATGCTCACATTTTATGCATTTCCATGATGCTCTGCTAGCTATTTGGAAGGAAAAACCATGCACATTTCACAGTTGAATGAGTGTCTATAATCAATGAAGTGGTCGAAGTCTATAATTTCAACTGGGCAAAAATGATGTCGGATAACCTAGATAAGGAGGTTTCCGAGTACAAATCATTGAAATCAAGAGGCCAAGATTCTCCTTTTTGCATATACACCTACATCATGGATGCCATTTGCTTCATGGCTCCATTTCCCCTGATGAACTGGAGATGGACCCCAGCCAGTTCCGAGCCTATACATTTCTACCACTCCAAACTATGGGAAGAAGATAATAAATATTTATTTTATGATATATGTCACAATGTAGTGGTACCCATTCATGTATCTATCTATGGTCACCCTTCGCCTGGGATTTCAGAGAACGTTATGGGGAACTTAGGAACAATTGAAGATTGATACATTGAACATAACTTCTCTTACATTAGAGTGTTCGGCTACTTCATTTCTCCCCATGCCCTTCCAAAATTATTTCCTAATAGGATGGTTTGCAGAGAAGTGGAATACCAAACAATCATATGAGGAATCGCCAAAGACTTGAAAGTGGCTCAAAAAAAAGCATGGCCATATTTTTCCATACAGGTTGGCTTGTTTACATTGTTATATTTTGGTCATTTAGAATTCAAGGTTGTGGCTTTATAAGATGTCAAAATAGTTGACATTGAATTCAAAAAACATGATCCTCATATAATAGTACAGAATCATTTGGCCCAATTCAACATGAAAATATATATACACACAAAGAATCCCCTTATGACAATGTTTTCCGAGGAGCTAGATCCTATGAAGAAGTCAAAAATAGATTTCAGTCTCTTCCTCCTGACCAACATGTTGTTTTCCTAAGATTTCAAAACCACAGAAGGAACAACTTGCCTAATATTTTGCAAAGAGAATAAAATCCCATTCCATCTTCACATGAAACTAGATCCATAGAACCCCAATGAAGTAAATACACTAAGGACAAAAATGAACAACTATTGAACAATAGAGATGCATTATTTAAACATATAAAAGAATCAATGTCAAGCCTAAATGATCAAGAGTTATTAGCTTATGTTGAATCCTTCATGAAATATGATCATGCTTCTCCCCCTCCATCACCATTTACTACCACTATTACTCCCAGTCTTACTAGTGCAGAAAAATCTACTGCACTTATTTCCCGTATTCCCTCAATAACTCCTTTATCAACCAGTTTTGAAGTTCCCAGTTTTGAAGTCATCCATATAGATGAACTCACTCCCATATTGCCTAGAGAGATGCCCCCATCTAGTTTCTCTGTCAATAAGAAAAGAAAATTTATCATCAGAAAATAATCTCACCAAAAAGTATGAGTGACCACCAAGAAACAAATAACAGTATATGATGGACATGAAAAAAATGACCTTGAATTTGCCAAAGAGGTTGTGGATTCACTAGGATCATTTTCCATTGCCAACCAATGGTCAGTGGGAAATATTTCAAAGCAACTGCAAGAAAAGTCTCTCTTGGTTGAACAGTTTCAGAATGAAATGCATAGAAAAAAACATGTGATAATGAGCAGAATGAATTATGACATAGAGAAAATGAGGTTGGCTTATAAACATCAGATGAAGCAGCTACTTGAAAAACTGGAGATAACTGTCGAGAATAGTAATTCCATAATTTCTTAGCGAGACAGTTCAATACAACAGTTGTAGACCAGAATAGATTCACTGGAAAAGACAAACACAGATAATACTCCATTCCAAAAACAAGCATATGAAATTAATGAAAAGATGGAAGCTCTTAATCGGGATCTATATCAAAAAATGGATACTATTCAGAAATACTATAAGGCAATAAATAATTCTATGAAAAGTATTTATGAGAAAGAAAATGATGTCTGTATGGCCAGATCCAAATTTTAGGAATTTATTATATGCAGGAAGAAAGCCAATATTCCTGGTCTCTCCTTTTTTCACAATATGAACAGGTGAAAATTGAAATGGCCTTGTGATGCAGCCCCCCTACTCCCACATAGGGCTATACGACCTCATGTTCAAGGATCTTTGATTCTAGATTCAAGTGACTCTCTGGAACCTTAATGGTTCCCTTCTGTATCTAAACACAAGCCCTTTTGGTCCTTGGTGTAGGTCTGATAGCACCCGTGACCTTCCCTTTCACTCTGCTGTGAAATCTTAGAGTATTGAGCATTAGCTATTTTTCTAATAATCCCCCTCTTTATATGACCTTGTGCAGTGCCTTCTTGTGACCACAGGGTTGTGGGCGCGGCTGATAGCGGTTTGGGATAAAACTACTTTTTGGCCCACAATTCTCCTCGAACCTCCATGTGTCCTCTTGGAAAAAGCACGGTATGGATTGTGGACCTCCCTCAAGGTTTTAAATTCCTCACAAGTTTTGTCCCCACAATGCTATGGGATCATATATCTCACGATCTTGACGATAATGCCTGAATTGATGGTTTAGATATGTGATTTTCAAATCTACGGATCAGATCTACCCCTCCTGAATCAATGGATGTGATCTCTTTGTGATTTCAGACTTCGGGGTTTTGAAATCGCAAACCCTTATTTCTTTTGTACTTCAATATTTCGAAGCTAATGATTGATAGACACCTGTCCTACTCAATCAATAGTCCTACTTCGACTTCGGGTGTTTGAATTTTCACCTCGGATCAACGGTCTTTGTAGCACACCCATTTCAAAAATCTGGGCTTACTCACGCTTTGATACCCATTTGTACACACCATTTGTACAAATCTCATACAGATATCATATATTCCATGCATTTAAACAAACAAACACATTTAACTTAGAGTAAAACATATCATTACTGCTATAATTAAACAATCCATAGCATTCCATATTAATTCGTATACACAGCGGAAAACATGATAACATTTACAGTAGAGACATGATAAAATGTGATAAAACATAGTTAGACACTTATCTTGTAACAATGGTGGGATCCACCAACCAAATGCAGGCCTTCCACGAACCTCCTAGCCTTAGACCACACTGCTCATCAACTCAGCAGTGGGTCACCCCCGAGTTGGGACTAAGCTCCACCCCAAGGCAAGGAATCTAGGCGCAGGTTGAGGTTACAGGGAAAACAGTCACACACAACCACAAAGAAGGGATTCTCTCCAAGGAATCTCTCACGCTCACTGCCCATAGACCCTCATTCCCCACATGCCTGTTCCAACCCCAGGAGAATGCACCTTCTCTGTCACCTGGACAGTCCTTCGGCTGCCAATCTCCCTTACCTTGGGTTATAGGAACAGACTAGACCGGAAGTCTCCGGGCTCTATGGCAGGTTCCTTCTAGGATTTCTCTCCTTCCCCTGCGCACTCTCTCACCTGAAGGGAGTTTCTCACATGCCAACAAGCCTCATGCAGTCCAGTACTGTGTAGTCTCAACAATCCCATGGGAAAACAGACATAGGCTTTCCAAAAACTGGTTCGGCAATCACAGGATGGCTTCACAGTCACGGCTTCGGAACAGGGAATGCTCACATAGTCTCTCTCAGCTTTCCCGAACAAGCAAAGACTCTTCTCCGAAATCAACACAAGCTTCTCATAGGCTGGGGTTACATGCACAGGATTTCTCAGAATTAGACACAGAGATTCGAGTCACAGGGTCTCACGGAGGTTCTCTACAGGAGTCGGGTTAGTCATATTGCTCAGAGCTCCGTACGCATTCATACAATCTGGTGGAATGGGAATGGTACCTTCTCACAGCTCACCCTGGCCATTTTATTCAGATGCACCAGGGTTGACACTTGTCACCCATGGAACTACATGCGTTCCACCAGCACGGGTTCCTCCCACCACTTGGGAAATCACACGTCCTTCCAAAAGGACTTAGGATAAAAAAATATGATGCACATATCTTTTGGAATAATATTAAAATATTATTCCCAGGCTTAAGCCCCCCTAAGCTTAGCCCCTAGGCTCAACACTTAGCCCCTTTCCCACCTTCCAGCCCCTAATTCTTTGCCCACTCTGTGGATGCTCAGTCCCCCTTCACTCATTCATCGTGGTTGGTCTACACCTAGCGGTGTTTATATTTTATCAAATGTTCTGCATACATACAAGTACAACAGCAGGCTCCTGGCCTTCAACACTTAGGCTACCTGGCCTAACAACACATAAGTCTCTAGCTTATAAGAACTTGGCTCACCAGCCTATAAAAAATAATCACAATTCCTTTCAAAACTTGGTTTATAGCGGGGCTCGGCATTGGGGACACTACAGCCTTGTGACCCCCTTCCCAATCGATGGTCGATATCTCCTTTGGGTTTCAGATTTTTGAGATTTCAAATCTCAAACTTCACCCTTCTTCACAATTCCTTTTATCCGAAGGCTATAATCCACTGATGCATTTCCACTTGATCTAATGATCAAGGATTACTTCGGGTATTTACTCGGATCTCTAAGATCTGTGCCACATATCCCTTGATCTGACGGCTCTGAATCACTTCAAGAGTTTACTCGGAGTCCATGGATTCACACCATGTTTTGTCTAGATCTTTTGGTCTAGATTCACTTCGTATCTTCAGGTCTTCACGGTTCAACAATCTCAATTATCAAATTGAAACCCCACTACACTTGACCTAGATCTCACGATCTATTGACAAGTGTCCTGATCCAAGTGGATATCGGTGGCCACCCACCTTTTCCAACTGGCTCAAAACAATTTTCTGGCAATTTTCGCAATTTACTATTTTTAGCAGGTTTTAACTTCCGGGGCCATTTTGAGGGCCTAAATGAAGGTTTTTTGAGATTGAGGTTCTCAATGATATCTGAAGGCATTATTGAGCCCCCAAAATGAATCTCCTCGAGGATACCTTTCCAATGAGCTATCACGCACCTAAAACGAAGATCGTACGCAAAAGTTACGACCCCGGGAAGTTGATGTACTAACTTACCCAAACGGGGCCCACATGACTTTTGGCGCTTCATCTCCTAGGTTTAGGTTTTTGGATTTATATGAATTTTGGCATTCTCGTCTATTGTAAAAATGCCTCTAGAGCCTCATTGTAATCATCTTCTCACGGATGCGAGTAGCAGCCACATCTCTTCTCAGAGATAAGCTACCAGCGCCTTAGCTAGTTTATTTACATTCTATTTGTAAGCATATTTCAGTCATTTGTTATTAATGAAATGAAGTCTTATTTCTGCTGCATCTCTGCATTTATTTGTATTTATGTATTTCATTGTGTTCCTACATAAATCTGGATCAGTGGTATCAGAGCAGTCTGCTCATTCTCGATCCTTCTTTGCATGTCCCCAACGAGATCAGGGTATAAGGAGTTGGGACTCGATCTGGTTGACCCTTTGTGAGATCAGCCTCGCAAACCCCGACGACCGCCCATGGGGGAAGAAAAGAAAGATGAGGGAGCAGGAGATCCTATCAAAATGTTGCTCGAGGAGGCCCTCGAGGAACAAAGGAACGCGATGATGGACAACTTTGCCCAGATTCTTCAACGGGTTCCGACTGGCGGTGCATCGACATCCAGAAGCCACTCTGGAGGTGCCACTCCTTTTAAGGTACAAGTAAACTTCAACATTCCCATATTTGATGGCCAAATAGATGCAGATGTCGTAGATAGATGGTTGAATCTGTTAGAAGGATATT
>ML785671.1:359312-435248 GCA_009831015.1 Picea engelmannii | reverse complement strand
TTGAGCTCAGCATTCCACCATTCCTTGGTCTGCACCCAGTGTTCAATGTGGACCGCCTTCGACCCTACTTTCCACCTCTACTAGACACATCCGACATGGCAGAACAACTCACACCAACAGAGTTAAATCCAGACTGCATGGAATAATCCAGAACTGATCAGATCATGGATACATAGATCAAGCACACCCAAAAACAAAGGATACCGCTATATCGAGTTGTCAAAGCAGGCCAACTCCTTCACCAAGGCAAATGGCTCACCAGGGACCAAGTTCAACAGAAGTTTCCTCATCTCATGGAGGAACTCAACGCAATGGGGACCATTGATTCCTAAGGAGGGAGGATTGATCCAGGTGGATATCAGTGGCCACCCACCTTTTCCGACTGGCTCAAAATAGTTTTCTGGCAATTTTCGCAATTTACTGTTTTTAGCAGGTTTTAACTTCCGGGGCCATTTTGAGGGACTAAATGAAGGTTTTTTGAGATCGAGGTTCTCAATGATAACCAAAGGCATTATTGTTCCCCCAAAATGAATCTTCTCGATGATACCTTCCCAACGAGCTATCACACGCCTAAAACGGAGATCTTATGCAAAAGTTACGACCCCGGGAAGTTGATGTACTAACTTACCCAAACGGGGCCCACATGACTTTTGGTGCTTCATCTCCTAGGTTTAGGTTTTTGGATGTATATGACTTTTGGCATTCTTGTCTATTGTAAAAAGGCCTCTAGAGCCTCATTGTAATCATCTTATCATGGATGCGAGTAGCAACCACATCTCTTCTCAGAGATAAGCTACCAGCGCCTTAGCTAGTTTATTTACATTCTATTTGTAAGCAAATTTCAGTCATTTGTTATTAATGAAATGAAGTCTTATTTCCGCTGCATCTCTGCGTTTATGTGTATTTCTGTATTTCATTGTGTTCCTACATAAATCCAGATCATGTCCCCTCACAGATCTACGACTCACGACTCTTCGACTATTCGGATTTCAGGAATTTCAACCTTTCACCTTTTCCTTCCTCTGGATCTCACGACCCATCGACACGTACCCTCCTGTATCTAACAGTCCAGATTCGCTTTGGCTCTCTGGCTCTTCACGCTTCGGAAATCTCAAGTTTCAAATTTGACTCCTCCTGAGCTCACGATATTTGATGGCTTAGATTCACTTGGTCAATCCGACACCTGAGGTTCACTTTAGACAATCTGACGGCTCAGGTATGCTTCGAATGATCAAACTACTGAGATTCATTTGGATTTCTGACTCTTCAGGCTTCGAAAATATCAAGTCTCAAACCTTGGTAGGCTATCTCTCCTATGTGTGCGAAGCGTTAACGCTCATGAACCTTACACAGATCATATGATTTTTGACCCTTTGCTCAGTAATCCAACCGCCACTGTCAATCCTCCTCTTGAGCTTATGATTTCTTCCCACTTAGAAGATTTATCGCTCTTCAAAGATTTCGAACCTTTGCTCCTCCAATGAGTCTGACTCTTGGATATCATCAACACTTATGAAAAGTGCTATCTCTTATGAGATTTATCCTTAAAGGATTCCAACTTCCCACACACTCCTTGTGTTCTTGGGATTTTGATAACTTAGATCGAAGGATTTGTTGAAAATAAATTATTCTTTCCCACCTAGCATTCCTCTCTTTTGGTTCTTCGATGCTTGGTTGCTTCTTAACGTTGTGCACTTCTTTCACCTGGTCTACGCTTCCTTTGTTCTCTTTGAACTCCTTTGAGTCAATCTGAGACTCAATCGATGCACTCCTTGTGTTCAAGATGCACACCTTGCATACGAGTTTCAAAAGAGAAACAATTGAAACTTATCCAGTTTCGTCACAAAATCATACTATCAACCTCTCGAACAATCATACGTGAACGAAATGAAATAAATCACATATACATAATATAAATTCATTCATTCATACATCAAATGAAAACATTCCAAGGATTAGGGACAATTCTATCTGTTCTATTCATTCATGAAAACAAATTACATAATACTGCATTTCTCCACTACGTCTTTATTTTTCTCTATTATGTTCTACTAATCTCTATCTCTATCTCATGATCTCATAATCTCCTTTTACAATGCAACAAAAAACTATATAAGGATCACCTCCACGAGCTCTCATCATCCTGTAATCCCTAACTCATCTTGATTCATATATCTCAATTCTGTAATCCCTCTTGGTTGTATATCATACACAATTTCAAATGGACGTTTCCCTGTGCTCCTGTTCACTGAATTGTTGAATGCAAAT
The DNA here is from genome assembly GCA_009831015.1 of Picea engelmannii. Taxonomy (NCBI): domain Eukaryota; kingdom Viridiplantae; phylum Streptophyta; class Pinopsida; order Pinales; family Pinaceae; genus Picea; species Picea engelmannii. Next base: position 432,980 of record ML785671.1, on the reverse strand, counting down.
TCTGCTTGTGCCAGAATCTGATCCTATTGACGACCTTGCTTAGTGACTAAACTTCTCAACAAGTTTCCCAGACTCCTGTTTACTACTTCAATCTATCGATCTGTCTAAGGGTGATATGATGAACTAAAGGACAATTTTGTCCTCATCCTCTTCCATAAAGTCCTCCAAAAGTGTCCTACAAATTTGGTGTTTGTGTCTGAGACTATGCTCCTAAGCAATCCATGTATTCTCACTACTTTTCTGAAAAACAAATTGGCTATGTGTGTAGCATCGTTTGTTTTCTGTAATGGTATGAAATGTGCCATTTTTTAAAATCTACCCACCACAAAAAATATGGATTCGCTCCCTTTCTGAGTTCTAGGCAATCCAAAAACAAAATCCATATTGATTTCATCCCACGACCTTTCTGGAATTGGTAATGGTTGATACAAACTAGTGTTTTTTTGTCTTCCTTTTGTATACTGACAAATTATGCATTTGTTCACAAACTTTTTCACCTCTTCCCTCATGCTCGGCCAATAATACAAATTACTCAGTTGTGAAAATGTATTATCGTGACCAAAATGACCAGCTAAACCTCCATTGTGTTTCTCTTTCAGTAGGTTATCTCTCATTGAGAATTTCGGTATGCATAATTGGCTTCCTTTGAACAATAATCCATCCTGGATCAAATATTTTGTCCATTGTATTTTGTCTCCTAACAAAGGATTCTTGCATGCCTTACAAGCTTTCTTAAAATATTCATCTTCTCTATACATCTCCTTGATGTGTTCAAACCCTAAGTGTTGGCCCTTGGATATGGAAGCAAGAGAAGATCGAGGAAGAAAAGGTCAAACGCAAACTACATTGAAGACATAGTGACTGTCACTGGGTCGAAGCAAGCAAAAGAGTAGAAAAGCCACAATGAAGTGTGGAAAAGCTAGCCATTGGATGAGGAGATCAAGGATGACATATCAACAAGGGAGATGGATTGAGGACAACTTAAAAAGCAGGGAAAGCCACCATTATCACCGTGTAGTAAGAAAGGAGAGACAGGTTGGCGAAGCCCGGGAAAGGTGGGTTAAGTTGACCAAGGTTTTTAGACACCTAGGGTTTTGGTAATTAGGGTTTTGACACCTAGGTTTCAACCTAAGGCTATCAATGAGGGACTATAATGTATAAATAGAGGTCAAGAGGACCTAGGTCGGGGGGGGTACTATTGTTGGGAATTGATATAGAGTATTGTTGATTGAGATATTATTGTATTGTGAGAGAGGGAGTGCTGAGAGCGAGAGATTCCTGGTATTGTAAGATCTTCAGCTAGGTGTGAGGATCAAATCCTGCAGCTGGGTGCACAGGATGGTAGAGGAAGAGGGAAGAAGAGAGAAGATCTACTGGCTAAGAGCACAGATCAGAACTGTAGGCTTTATCTTAATATATTATAAGCGCAGTTCTAGACATATCCCTATAGAGAGGGTGAACCACATATACCTTATGTTGTGTGTGTGATTTATTCTTTGATCTTTGTTGTTGTTATATGGTTAATTGCATTACTGTGTTAGATCATATCTATAACTATGCAGGATAGATCTAGCTTGATAAGTGTTGATGCATATGGAGTTGTTGTTGTACTTGATCCACTTGAAATTCCTTTGGTTGTATACATCACTGTCCTCCAACCCCCTCATAGCTTCTTCAGGTGAGATTGCATCTTCTTTTCAGGCTTTGCTGAAAGGGCTGGTAGATAGGGTTTGTTCGTGTGCTCTTGGAGTGAACCTTGGGTCTGCCCCTGTGCCAAAAAATGCTTCTGTTGCCAGGACTAGAATCTTCATAAGGGAATGTCAAGGTGGTTCCCATCAAAGAAAGAGATTCAAAAGTGGATAGAAGATCAGGAGAGGGACTTCACTAAATCCCAAAACAAGATCCCTAAATTGAGTATTGAAGATTGGCTACAAAGATACATTTTCACTGACATTCACGATATTTTCTTTGGAGGAATCCATCAGGAGCTACTTGATTGGTTGGATAGATTAGCTGACACACAGTTTGAGATCATATCTAGACCTCTTGTGGCTTGGACATCAGCACTAATCTAGAGGGTTAAGAGAGTTGATAATGCTATATACAGAGTCGTAGATTATTGGTTTCATAGTACCATTGGAGGGTATATCACTGAATTTGTTGTTGACAGAGTAGAATCATATAGCCAAACTGAGAGATAATTTTTCAAAGAACCCATAGGGAAATTTTTTCATTTACTGAAGTTAAGAATCAAGATGCTCTTGCATGAAAACCACATCTTGAAGATACAGTATATTGGTTGGACCTAAAAAGGATAATGTTAAAAAAATTGGACAGCGACAGTGACACGGAAGATGGACATACATGCAGTGGAAGAGTATTCAGAGGGGTTCACCTTGAGAACTTGTTTAAGCAAAAATATGAAGAAGAGGGTTTCTATAGTGGGGAAGAGGTAGATATGATAGACAAAGAACATTCAAAACCCATTGGAACAGAAGAAGGGAAAGATGAAGAACTTCACCAAAGTGAGCCAGAAAGCTCAGGAACTACGCAAACTACTAAAGTAAGTAATAATGACCCCCATGTTGTTTCAAAAACATTAAACCATCAGAATAGTCAGAATAACCAGAGTCCGTAGAGTGCAATTACAAGCAGTTCAATGTCTACTCAGACAGGAAACCTAGGCAGCTCCATGGAAGATGAGATGAGGCTCCCTATCTTTAGAGGAGATGGATATGAATATCTTGATAAACACTGGTTCCTATGTGAGTCTATATGGAACATTAAAAACAGTACCGACAAAGTTGTTAAAACAAACCAGTTTAGCACCACACTGAGGGATCGCGCGGTAAGTTGGTACATGAAGCTTGTCTAAGGACTTGCGTAGCTTAAGACACTCAATGAGATCAAGAACGCATTGGTTGCAAAGTTTAAGAAACCTAAGTTGGAGTCACAATGTATCACATAACTGAAGGATATCAAGTAAAAGGTAACCGAACCTGTTTGGGAGTTTGATCAAAGATTCAAAACCTTAACTGGAAGATTAACTTTTAAGATCCCAGATGAACAGAACAAGGAATGGTTCATTACTGCCCTTCTACTGCATATTAGAATTCCTTTTATGCAGCAGAAGATTGCATCATAGGATGAATATTTGGAGATCGCCATGAAGCTTGAATCAAAACCTATGGGAGAATCTAGCTTAGTCATGAGCTAGATCCTGAGCCAGCTGACTAGTTTGTCTCTATAGGTCGAGGATATGAAGAAGGACAAGGGGAAGGAAGAAAGAGAAGATATCTGGTGTGTAATATGCATGTATGAAGGTCATGATAAGGAATATTGTCCCTTGTTTCATGAATATTTATCCTCAGGAGCATCGAGCCCCTTGAAGCAACTTAACCCACCCTAGTGTGAAGTATGCATAAACCAACATCGCCATGCTTAGTGCTACTATATGAAGAAGTATGTTCAAACACCCACAAACTTGTATTTCACATTCTGTAAGTCCATAGGGAATGATGACATAGATTGTAGGGCCTTTGACCTAATGCATGAAAGATCAAGAGACATATACAAGATCCAAGGAAGAGTGCACCAAGAAGGAAACAATGCACAGTACAATTCCCCAGGAAGAGGAACTTTCAATCCTCATGGTGGATATAGAGGACGAGGACGAGGAGGAGGTATGGGTCAAGGCCGAGGAAAAATAATCTATTACAACTGCGCGTAGCTAGGACATCTAGCGAGGGACTGTCATAACCCTTGCACCACCTGTAGTTATTGCAACTCCTTCGAGCATGTTATTGAAGACTGCCTTATGTTGCTCGCCAAGCTTCAGGAAAGACAAAGACCCCAACAAAACCCTCAAGTACAACTGATATATGATGATCCTCGTGGAACAAACCCTATATTCATTGGTATTACTCGAGGAGGCACTGCTATAGGAGTGGATAGAACAATCCAAAGAAATATCGCAAAAGATTTAGGTATCAGGAAAGCTGTGGAGAAGACTTAGGCTTTTGATTCAAAGAAAGAAAGAAAAATATTCAAGGAAGTGAGACAAGAGTTCAAAAGAGACCAAGGGTCCTCATCAAAAGCATGACCGTAAATAAAAGAGTATGGAATGCCTCAGGCATTTGACGAATCGACTGCGCATAAAGAAGGAAAAGGGGTAATTAAACTCATCGAATTTTTGTACACTTTTCTAAAGTTAATTCAGGATGGGAACGTTGTCCAGGAACTAAAGAACTTAATTAGGCAGTATGAGCTAGGCAACATAAACCCCTTACTAAATAAGGCAGTACACCAAATTGGCAAGAAGAGAAGAACAAATAAATAATTACATATGAATGTCAAATAGGAGAATATGATATAGACTATGTTGTCCTCGACTTAGGATCGGAGGTCAATGTCATGACGAAACAAACTTGGGCACTGATGGGAAAACCCAAGCTGATATATTCCCCTATCAAACATCGCATGGATAATCAGCAAGTTGTCAGCCAATTTGGACGATTGGAGCATGTCCCTATGGACATCGATGGAGTTAGAACCTTTGCAGATTTTGAGATAATTGAAATTGTTGATGATAGTTTCCCTTACCCTACATTCCTTGGAATCGATTGGGCGTTCGAAAAATCCATTTTTTTTTATTTGAAGAAAATACATATGACCTTTGAAAGAGATGGCCTTAGGGTCATTTCACCCTTAGATCCAGATGAGGGTTAGCGTTACATAGAGCCCATCAGAGAAGAGGACCATGCATTCGAATTGGAAAACATCTACAAACTAACAGCTAGACAACATGATTATATCAATCCTACATCCGATGGGAATCTGAGTTGGTGAAGTGACAACGCATGTTCATCAAACTTGGAAGAAACGTTGGAGAACTGGAAGAATCAGATGTATGAAATCTCTACTAGAAGATGTGCTAGATTAACCAAAGAAGTTCGCTAGATCGGCATAACAGTGAGTAAGTTACCCACATTTGATGGCTTGAACCCCCTAGAAACCTTCCTTTCAGATTTTGAAACAAGTGTACCAACACAAAAATGATTGTTGGCAATGGATGAGGCCCTGAAATATACACCAAAAATATGGTGGTGTACGTACAAAAGAAACATCATAGACTAGACATAATGACGAACCTTGATGACAACACGATTTTCATCACAAGCAGTAAGATGCGAAGTAAGATATACTGGTCGAAGCTACCCAAAGGACCATGCGCAAAGCTGTGAAGAGGCCTAGAGAGATAATCCTCGAGAACAATGGGTGAACAGATTCATTAACATGCTAGATACGACCCCTATCAATTGGTACCTTCAAGCGGAACTGCGCCTCATCACCACAGATTGGGAAGGTATGATTCACAATTTTTTTACCACCTTTTTATTTGAAAGTGAATATCCTTCAATAGACCAAGCACTACATATTTTGAGGCATAAGGTATTTGAAGAGGCATCTAGACTCCCTATTTAACAAGAGGAGGATGAATGGACTGTGCCTCTCCAAAAATTATAGACTTGCTATAACATCAATGTCGATGATGACGATGACCCAAGGAAGATCAACATCACGGAAACAGAAGGCCAAAGAGATGTGGAGGGACCAGGAGTTTAACTACCATTTATTGGACAACCAATCAAGATCAGAAAGGTCAATATTGGAATAGAGGAGACACCAAAGCTTGCCAATGTCGGAGATTATTGGGATGTTGCTACCATTGACAAGATTACAGAATTATTGCATGAATATTAGGACTTTTTTCCAACCAAGTTCACTGATATGAAGGGAATCAAAGGACCTATGGGAGAGATGAGAATACCTTTGAAACCAGATGCAAATCCAGTCAAGCAAATACCCTACAGATTGAATCTGAAATACAAGGAAAAAGTGAAGATTGAGCTCGACATAATGTTGGAAGCAAGGATTATTGAACCTGCCAAAGAATCATAATGGATCAGCCCTATAGTGGTACAAGACAATAAGACATGAGAAATCAAAATATGTGTGGACCCCAAAAAATTGAACGATGCCTGTCTGGACGACCCTTTCCCTACACCATTCACTGATGAAGTATTAGACAATGTGGGAGGCCAAGAGGTATATTCTTTTATAGATGGATTTTGAGGATACCATCAGATCCAGATTGCCAAGGAGGACTTCCATAATACCACATTTTCCATAGAATGGGGATTCTTTCAATACACAGTAGTTCCATTTGGACTAAAGAATACCCCAACCATATTTTCCAGGGTGGTGGTCGAAGCATTCAAAGAATTTTTTCATAAATTTTTAGAAGCATATTTTGATGACTGGACTGTATTTAGTTTTTTGAAAAACCATATTGAATGTCTAAGGATAATGTTGGATAAATGCAGGCCGTGTCAAATTGATTTAAATTTGAAGAAGTGCATATTCTTCTCACCATTTGGAGTATTATTAGGCCATATTGTATGGAAGTAGGGATTGCTAGTTGATCCATCTAAAGTTGCAATTATAGTTGATTTGCCACCTTTGACTTCAGTTAAACAACTGCCTAATGCGCTAGGACACACTGGATATTAAAGGAAATTCCTTAAAGTCTATGCCCAAATTACATCACCAATGGAGAAGCTATTGAAGAAGGAATTCCAGTTTGGGTGGATAGATGAATGCCAGAAGAGCTTTGACACACTAAAACAGAAGATGGTCACTGTGCCCATTCTGGTTTTTCCAGATTGGAGCAAGGAGTTTCATGTGCACATCGATGTGTCTTCTATTGCACTAGGAAAAGTACTCCCACAACCGGGAACATGAGACATTTATCACCCATTAAACTTTGATAGCAGGAAGCTATCCAAAATAAAAGTTAACTACACCACTACAGAGAGAGAAGGATTGGCCATGGTATATGCACTACAAACATTCCACCACTACTTATTGGGAGGACACTTTAAAATGTTCAAAGATCACTCTACGTTGAAATACCTAGTCAATAAACCAGTATTTGGGGGGTGGATATGCAGATGGCTCCTGTTGTTTTAGGAATATGATTTTGAGATCATAGTTAATCCAGAAAGAATGAACAAGAGCCCTGACCACTTGTCAAGGTTGGAACATGGAGAAGAACCCACCGGTTTGGAGGATACACTACCAAATGCACAACTTCTCATCATTAGAAAGATTTATGACCACTTTGCATACATCGCTCAGTTCTTGACAACGGGGATAACACCTAGTGAGTATACAATTCCCCAGAAGAAACAATGTGTGGTGCATGCTACAGACTTTTCACTGATAGCTGATCATCTATACAAGATGGGACCTGATGAGATACTAAGAAAATGTGTTATGGAGGCAAAGTGCTTACTGATACTCATAGAATCTCATGAAGGAATTGTAGGAGGACATTATGCAAGGAAAGAAACTGCGTAGAAGGGCCTAGGAGCTGGCCTTTGGTGGCCTACCTTACAGAAAGATGCTAAGGATTATGCTAAAGCTTGTGATATATTCCAGAGAGTTGGAAAAAAATCCTGAAGAGATGAAATGCCATTACCACCGTAGATGACCCTACAAGCATTTGAAAAATGGGCCATTGACTTCATGGGACCTATAAACCAACCAAGGAAGCACACAAGAGAAAGGTACATCATTATTGGAACTGAATACTTAACTAGATGGGTCGAAGCAAGAGCAATCAAGGGTTGTAGTGCAACTACAACTGCGTGCTTTATATTTGATGACATAATAACCATATTTGGATGCCCTAAGACCCTTATGAGTGATCAAGGCACCCATTTCATCAATAAGACAGTGGAAGCACTGCCGGAAGAATTTGTAGTTCACCATCAGAAGAGTACACCTTACCATCCACAAGAAAATGGAACGGTTGAAGCATTCAACAAGATATTGGAGACATAATTGATGAAGGTTTGCAGTGTGAACATGGACGACTGGGATTTAAGAGTACCAGCAGTACTCTGGGCTTATAGAACCACTTGCAAGAAATTAACAATCCATACCCCTTTCAAGTTGGTTTATGGCCTTGAAGTTGTTGTCTCGATTGAATACTTGGTACCAAGCTTAATAATTACTACATTTATAGACATGGATGATACTGGAGCTGTCCAGGAGAGGCTAGCATAGTTGGTTTAATTGGAGGAAGACCGATTCATTGCAGAATTCCACCGGCAGGTTTAGAAATTAACGAGAGAAGGCATATCATGATAGGCACATCAAAAAGAAGACATTAAAGAAAGGTGACTTAGTACTGGTGTATGACAGTAAGTTCATAAGTCACCTAGGGAAGTTCAGGATGCATTGGCTTGAACCATATGAGATCGCCTATGTTACAGAAGGAGGAGTTGCACAGTTGAATACATTGAATGGAGAATGGAAGGAAGGATTGTTGAACGAGAGTTTGATAAAGTTGTACTATAACCACCAGCTACCTCACAACTCTTCGTAGATGCATGATAAAAATGGTATAGGTACCAGATGCAATTGAAACTGGGTACCAAACATAGAAAAGACAGTCTACACAAGGGAAGAGAAGCGACACAAAGAAGAAAGAAAAGACTACACTACGCAGTCCAAAGTCGAAGTAAAATAGAAAGATCAGATCGGAAGTGCCTCAGGACGAGTCACAAGTGAGTGTTGGGGTCCTGTTGGACCTTGGATATGGAAGAAAGATAATATCAAGGAAGAAAATGTCAAACACGAACTACGTGGAAGACACAGTGACTATCACTAGGTCAATGTAAGAAAAATAGCAGAAAAGCCGGAGTGAAGTGCTGAAAAGATAGTCGTTGGATGAGGAGATCAAGGATGATAGATCAGAAAGGGAGATGGATTGAGGACAACTTAGAAATCGGGGAAAGACACCATTACCACTGCACAGAAAGAAAGGAGAGACAGGTTGGCGAAGCCCAGGAAAAGTAGGTCAAGTTGACCTAGGGTTTTAGACACCTAGGGTTTTGGTAATTAGGGTTTTGACACCTAGGTTTCAACCTAAGGCTGTCGGTGAGGGACTATAATTTATAAATAGAGGTCGAGAGGATGTAGGTCAGGGGGGGTACTATTGTTGGGCATTGATATAGAGTATTGTTGATTGGGATATTATTGTACTGTGAGAGAGGGAGTGATGAGAGTGAGAGCTTCCTGGTATTGTAAGATCTTCAACTGGGTGTGAGGATCAAATCTTGCATCTAGGTGTGCAGGATGATAGAGGAAGAGGGAAGAAGAGAGAAGATCTTCTGGATAAGAGTGCAAATCAGAACTGTAGGATTTATCTTAATATATTATAATCGTAGTTCTGTGGACATGGTCCTATAGAGAGGGTGAACCACGTATACCTTGTGTTGTGTGTGTGATTTATTCTTTGATCTCAGTTGTTGTTATATGGTTAATTGAATTACTATGTTAGATCATATCTATAACTGTGCAGGATAGATCTAGCTTGATAAGTGTTGATGCATATGGAGTTGTTATTGTACTTGATCCACTTGACATTCCTTTGGTTGTAGACATCTCTATCCTGCAACCCCCTCATAGCTGCTTCAGGTGAGACCGCATCTTCTTCACAAGTGTTTCTGAAAGGGATAGTAGCTAGGGCTTGTTGGTGCGCTCTTGGAGTGAACCTTGGGTTTGCCCCTGTGCTAACACTAAGGTCTCCACTTGGAATTCATGTACAATCAAACTCCTCTTGCTCAAAGCATCTGCAACTTTGTTAGTAGTTCCAACAATATTTTTAATAAAAAAAGTAAAATTATACATAAATTCTACCCATTTTGCATGTCTCTGATTCAACTTTTCTTTCCTAGTAATAAATTGCCAATCTTGGTTATCATTGTACAAGACAAATTCTTTAGGAATTAGATAGTGTCTCCACTTCTTCAAATCTTGAATCACTACATAAAATTCTTTGTCATACGTGGAATAATTCTTCTTGGTGTCATTCAACTTCTCACTTAAATAAGCAACTGGACTATTATGCTAACTCAAGACTGCTCCAATAGCTAATCCACTTGCATCACATCTCACTTGAAATTTTTTTCCAAAATTTGGCAAGACCAGAATTGGTTGTTTTATGATCTTCTCCTTTAACACCCTGAAACTTTTTTCAGCTTTCTCTATCCAATTTAAATACTTGTGTTTCTTATTCACAGTGTCCAACATGGGTGCACGTATACCACTGAAATTTATGATAAACTTTCTATCAAAAATCGCTAACCCATGAAAACTTCTTACCTTAAATATGTTTCTTTGAGATGGCCATTCTTTGATTTCTCTCACCTTTTCTAGATCCATATTAAATCCATTTGAAGAGATCACAAAACCCTAGTATATGAGTTCCTTCTTCATAAAATAGATTTTCTTCAGATTTATCAACAATTTTTCCTGCTGCAACTTTTCCATCACTGATGTCAGATGTCTTAAGTGTTACCCTTTTGTCTTACTAAATATTAGTATGTCATCCAGATATAATATGACAAATTTTCCTATGAAGTCTTTCAATACTTCATTCATCAATATCATAAATGTGCTTGGTGCATTTGTTAACCCAAATGGCATGACTGACCATTCAAACAATCCTTCATTTGTCTTGAATGTTGTTTTCCATTCATCTCCCTCTCTCATTATTATTTGATGATATCCACTCTTCAAGTCTATCTTGGAAAAATAGCTTTCTCCACTCAAACAATCCATCATGTCATCCATCCTCGGTAAAGGGAATCTATACCTAATGGTTATCTTATTGATGGCTCTAGAATCTGTACACATTCTTCATCCTCCATCCTTCTTTGGACTTAACACAGTTGGTACTGCGCATGGGCTTAGGCTTTCCCTAACTAAACCTTTATCCAAAAACTCTTGGACTTGATTTTTGACTTCCTCATTCTCTGTAGGTGTCAACCTATAATCTTCTTTGTTTGGAAAACTATCCCCTGGAATAAGGTCAATATGATGGATTATACTCCTAATGGGTGGCAATGAGTGAGGTAAATCATCCACTACAATGTCAACAAAGTTTTCTAATAGTTCATGGATTTCTTCAGGCAAATATTCTACATAATTATTTGTAAGGATAACTCTAGGCTTCCTCACTACATCAAACTACATTTATTTTTCCTTCTTGAATTCATTCAAGAGTTCCTTCCCACTCATGAGAAGTATACTTGAAATAGATTCCCTCTTTTTCTCTTTGTCTTCTATTGGTAACAACATATGTGTCCTACCATTATTTTCTAGGGTATAAGAATTATTTCTTCCATCATGAATAACTTTTTTGTCAATTTTCATCCCTATAACCTCCTATTTTAAATTCAACTTGGCATTGTTGACTTACCATTACTTGATTTCCTTTCTGAAACCATGATACCTTGTATGGGTTTGGATGTGCAGTTGTCTTCAACTCCAATTTCTCCACCATCTATGTGGATACAAGATTATTAGTGCTCCCACTATCTATGATCACCTTGCAAACTAAGTCCTTCATCTTGCAAGCAGTTCTGAACATACTTGTTTGTTGAACTAGTTACTCTACCTCCTTCTTTGGTTTAAGAAGAATATTCCTCATCATGAGGTTCTTCCCTCCTTCTGTTGCTTCTACTTCCACATGATTATGTGCTTCAACAATGTGCGCTTCACCTCCTCCTTCATTCTTTATCTTGGGACATTCCCAAGACTTGTGCCCTTGCTTTCCATAGGTATAACATTTAACTACGCCTCCTCTAGCTCTTCCTCTTCCTCTTCCTCTGGAAAAAGAAATTCTTAATCCATTTTGTCCTTATTTAGAACTTCCACCTTTCTCATGGTGAATATGTTGTTTGTCAACTTCATGCTTCGGCTTCTACAACTTCTCTCCGCTATTTCCCTTACCTCTACTTTGTTGGATTTGTTTCCTGGTCAATTTTTCTTCAGCTTTCAAGGTTGCTTGATAAGAATCCTCGACTGTACTAACTGACATCATGTTGATCTCTTATTGGATTTCATATCTCGGCCCATTGATATACCTATTTGTTTTCTCATATTCATTCTCTTTCTGTCCAGCCCTGATGTTCACTCTGTAAAATTCCTCAGTGTACTCCTTCACTGATAAGCTCTTCTGTCTGAGGTTCTACAATCTTCTGAATATATTTATTTGATAGTCCTTCAAGATAAATTTGGCCTTCATATTGGCTACCATCCTATCCCATCTTTTAATTTTTTTCTTACCTTTTCCCCTGCGTTCGGCTTGCATTTCATCCCACCATAGTGCTGCATGACCTTTCAGTCTTGTCACTGCATGCTTCACCATATTGTATTCTTTGATATATTCATAATATAAGTACTTTTCCATAGCACGTACCCAATACAACAATTCTTCAACTTCTAAATTGCCTTCATACATTGGTACCTATATTCTGGCTCTGGCTCCTATCTTTGAAACGACTTTTATTATGCGATCTTGTGCAACATCCTTTGCTACATTTTATTCTACCTCTACTTATTCATTCTTAGCTTCACTAATATATATAGCATATGGTGCTCTCCTTTGTGTCGTTTCCATGGCGTCTAGTCTCATTTGGAGTTGCCTCATTTCTTCTTCCATTTCTGCATTCTCTCTATGCCTTCTAGGTGGCATGATTCCATTGCATCACCTACAAACAAAAATCAAATTTTCTTGATACCAACGTACCTCCTTTCTCCTTTATCTATTGTCTACAAACAATCTCAATATCATCACAGATACCACCTGATGCAATCCCCCTACTCCCCCATAGGGATACACAACCTCTCGGTCAAGGATCTCTTGTTCTTGAGTCAAGCGACTCTCTAGAACCTTAATGGTTCCCTTCTCTATCTAAACACATGCCCTTTCAATCATTTGTGCAGGTCTGATAGCACCTGCGACCTTCCCTTTCATTCTGCTGCGAAATGTCAGAGTATTGAGCATTAACTCTTTTTCTAATAAGCCCCCTCTTGATATGACCTTGGGTGGTGCCTTCTTCTGACCAATCAAATGCGGGTACGACCAATAGCGGTTTGGGATCAAACTGCTTTTTAGCCCAAAATTCTCCTCGAACATCCACGTGTCCTCTTAGAAAAACCATAGTATGGATTGTGGCCCACCCTCAAGGTTTTAAAGTCCTCACAATGTTTGTCCCTGGAATACTATGGGATCATCGATCTTGCAATATTGATGATACTACTTCACCTGATGCTTCAAATCTGCTCTTTTCAAATTGACGGACCAAATATACCCCTCCTGAATCAACGAATGTTATCTCTTCATTATTCCAGACTTTGGGGGTTTTCAATATCAAACCTTTCTTTCTTCCATACTTCAATATTCTGAAGATAACGATCGGTAAACACCTGTCCTGATCAATCAATGGTCCTACTTCCACTTTGGGTGTTTCAATTTTCACCTCAGATCAGTGGTCCTGTGACCCCCTTCTCAATCGAAGATAGAGATCTCCTTCAGGTTTCAGACTTATGAGATTTCAAATCTCAAACTCCACCCTTCTTCCCAATGCCTTTTATCCGAAGGCTATAATCCACTCACACGTGTCAACTTGATTTGATGGTCAAGGAATACTTTAGGTCTTTACCTGAAGCTCTCATATTCGTGCCATGTCTCCCTTGATCTGACGACTCTGAATCACTTCATTATTTTACCCAAATTCCACGGATTCACACAATGTCTCCTCTAGATTTGTCGATCTAGATTCACTTCAGGTCTTCAAGTCTTTACGGTTTGGACATCTTAGTTCTCAAGATAAGACCCCACTACACTTTACCCAAAGCTCGCGATCTATTGAAGAGTGTCCCCTTGCAGATCAATGGCTCATGACTCTTAGTCTATTCGGGTTTTAAGAATTTCAACCTTTCACCTTTGCCTTCCTAGGGATCTCATGACTCGTTGACAGATGCCTTCCTGGATCTAATGGTTTAGATCCTCTTCAGCTCTCAGACTCTTCACACTTCAGAAATATCAACATTCAAACTTGACTCCTCCTGAGCTCACAATATCTGATCGCTCATATTCACTTAGTCAATATGATGCTTGAGGTTCACTTCAGATGATCCGACGAATCAGGTCTGCTTCGGATGATCGAACGACTGAGATTCACTTTGAATTTCTGGCTTTTCGGGCTTCGAAAATATCAAGTCTCAAACCTTGGTAGGTTCTCTCTCCTATGTGTGAGAGGCGTTAAGGCTCGTGCACCTTACACTGATCAGACGATTGTTGACCCTTTTCTCAGTAATCCAACAACCATTGTCGCTCCTCTTGAGCTTTTGATTTCTTCTGAATTAGAAGATTTATTAGTCTTCAAAGGTTTCGAACCTTTGCTCCTCCTACAAGTCTGACTCTTGGATCTCATCAACACTTATGAAAAGTGTTATCTCTTATGATCTTGATCCTTAAAGGATTCTAACTTCCCACGCACTCCTTATGTTCTCGAGATTTCAATAACTCAGATCAGAGGATTTCTTGAAAATAAATTATTCTCGCCCACCTAACGTTCCTCTGTTTTGGTTCTTTGACACTTGATCGCTTCTTGATGCTGTGCACTCCTTGCACCTGATATAAGTTTCTTTTTTTCTCCCTCAACTCCTCTAAGTCAATCCGAGACTCAATCGACATAGTACTTGCGTTCCATATGCACACCTTGCATACGAGTTTAAGGGGAGAAACAATTTAAACTTATCCAGCTTTGTCACAAACTCATACTATCAACCTCTTGAACAATCATACATGAACAAAATGAAATACATCACATACACATAATATAACATTCATTCATTCATACATCAAATGAACACAATCCAAGGATTTGGGACAATTCTGTTTGTTCTATTCATTCATGAAACCAAATTACATAATACTGCAGTTCTGTTGACGGGCGAAATAACCATCCGTCAACTGGAAGAGTGGAACCAGTTTGGGGTTTTCTAATAACCCAATCCATTTGGAATGAACCACCCTGACGCGTTTAGCGGCTCCGTTAGCCGATCTAAGGTCCTAAGAAAACAAAAAAAGAAAAACTACTCTAAACTAACTAATCTAACTAAAAACTAACTAATAATCGAACTAATAAACTAATCTAACTAAAACTAACAAATAAAAATAACTACTAAACTAATCTAACAAAATTAACAAACTAAAACAAAATTAACTATTCTATATATACAATATACTAAATACTACTATGCTAATTCTAACTAATTAACTATCTAACTACTAACATAAATAAATCTTATTCACAAAATGTACAATATCTACAATTTATAGATTTAGATAAAACCTGAAAAACTCGTTTGCATTCTGTCCTAAGACAGAGAAAGAGATATTTTTTGTTGATTTTATAATTTTTATGACCAAGAAATGAAACAAAAACTAACTAAACTAAACAACTAATATATTAATTCTAACTATACATCTAAACTACAAATATATCTCACTAAAATACTAATATTATACTAACACACTAATGAAAATTAATCTCAAACTGACCTCGAGAAACACTCCATGTTTATCTTGTGTATGATGATTGTTTTAGCTGATCGGAGGGAGGAAACCCGCACCGAATTATCCAGGATCTTATCGTAAACAATAAGCTGCAGTGCTCTTAAGGGATGATCACAGGACAAACAAAACATAAAAATAACAACAATCTTATAATTTATAAATATTCACAGTTAGATAAACCTGCATGCAAAGATCTATACATAATAGTTCAATTGATGAAGAAGAGAAATTTGTCATTCATTAAATGAACAAGGTAATTGTTGTGTTTTAGATTAATGAAATAAATCAGACATGGATCACATTAATTAAATCATATCATTCTGCAAAAGACTATGATAGCTAAAGTAGTCACTAATCAAATGCAAATTGATAAGCATAAGCATGAAACAAAAGATTGATAATATGAAAGCGAAAGCTGTAGAAGAACATCAACTTCTGTCTCAGTTTGTATTAGGAATCCATAGCCTGGTTATCCCACAAGTGAGGATGCCCCTTATTACAAAAAAAATAAGTATTTATAGGTTTTCCACAGGGTAAAACCTCCCTATGGAAGTTATCAAAAATGTTTACATAAATCTAGGAAGATATCCCAAGTTTAACTAAACTAGGAACCTACAATAAAACTAAACACACAAATATCCCCTAGAATGTCCAACATATCCCATGCAATTCGAATTTACCTGAAAAGGGTAAAAAACAGACAAGTTAGAAGGATCCTTTATTAATAAAATAATAAAAATCTAATTCTACAGACTAGCTACAGAATCTTGCGATTCTGTAGCTGGTCTAAATAAGACACAGAATCAACATTAAAATCGATTGAAAATCCTTTTAAAGAATTAAATTCAATTAACATCCAATAGTTATTTGAAAACGAATCATTGAAATTGAAATGGTTATACCACTCAAAATCAAATAGGATCAAGATCAATCAAATGATCATAGAGATACACATACTCTGTTTATTTTGTTACCACAAAATTGAACGAACATAATCATAATCAACAGTTGTGAAATCGTTTGATATCAATTTGAAACTGATATAATCAAAACAAACCATAGGCAATTGTTATGTTGCCTTATCAATAGGAGATACGATCGAATTCAACAAGATCATTTTCAAATCGTTATAACTGTATTGACATAGCAAACGATTCATGCCACGAGTGGATCGACTCAAGCTGGCGCGCAAATCAATTCAAATGAAATCATAACAGGATCAATTAATTGGTAACAGAACTCGTAAGAATTATCCGATCGTTTGTTATTGCAAATTGGGGAAACAAGATCGATTGACTTTGATCAAAATCGTTCCATTCAAATGAATTATAACTGGATTTGATAGAGATAACCTAGGTTGACCATTTCGTTTTACAAATCAAACAGAGTAGAAATTATAATACGAATTCAACTCATAAAAAAATCTTGCCAAGTCATATATGGGATAATCCAATCAGAATAAGAGTGAATCGAACAGTTAAGGTTTTAACATAGTTATTATGAATCAAAACCATTCCACGATTCGGGCGCATTTGCACAGGCTTAAATCAGAGCATTGTTTTCATATGAAACAGAGTAGTTCTTTCCAAATTAAAACCGAACAGAGTTGTATTCCTGTTCTTAGAAGATTACATGACACAACATATTACAAGATCGTAACAACCAAACTCATTGAAATCGTTCGCTAATCACAGCACATGAACCATAATGAAATCAAATCCAAACATGATCATATTCTAAATTGAGCATGAAAAACTTCCTGTTAAAGACAAATTCAATTGAAAGCAAACCATCAGTTTCATTAACTCAATCAGACAAACGAACAAATCAAATCCGATAAAAATCTATCAATGGCTAAACTGGGAATGATCAACTCATGTATCTAAAACGAAATTCCATTTATTTTTAGCAAAGCGAAAAATATACAGGATGAACACATTATGACAGAGCCATTTCGAAATATAAACAGAGCTATTTGAAGACCAAATTCCAATCACTATATTAATCCTGGTCATTCACAAAACTAAAACGATATCAAAATCGATACCTTTATGGCGAGCAGATGGCTTGATCATGACAATTTGGAGTTGATAACGGCTGTGGCCGATTCAACATTCTTGAAAACGATGGAGCCAGTTGTCTTCTACTTCTTATCAGTTGCTTGGAGTTTGTCTCTTTGGCTGGTCAACGCTGCAACTTGACTTTCCAGTGATTGCATTTTCGATTGGAGTAGGGGAACGTCGATGTAGTATCGTTCCAACAACAAATCACATTGGTCACAGGACGACTGTGTGGGCTTCGAAAGTGCAGGTGAGGGTTTGATTATATTGCCAAGGGTTTCATTAAGAAGTTTGATACCAGGGTAGCTAAGATTATTCCTTAGGCAAGGGGGAAGATTCGTAACGAAATCATAAGGTGGCTCAGAGGATAGGCCCTGTGAGTAAGGGTACTCACTAGCTAGGAAACGTTCTATGTCAGAGTCTGAATCCTCACTAAGGACAATGGGCTTCTGCTCAACCGAGGGTTTAGGTTTGGCCCTAGCCATTCTCGAAATCAGTCGAGCGTTCTTTTTACCCTTGGCATCAACAATAGGATTTTCCTTGGCCTTTTTTCTTACAGGATTTTTAATATTCTCAACCTTCTCAGTCATAAGATTAGGTAAGTCAACATCAGGGTCGGTTGAGGGTATAGGAGAGGGAAGTAAGACATGGAAGGGCATGGGTGGCCCGACCTTGGTTTCATTCACCATAGGCTTGTCAACCTGGATAGGGTCTGTATCATCAAAACCATTTCGAGCGATGAAAGCTCTCCAACTATCACTGTGTAAACTCAAGTGATAAACAATGATAAGTTTAATAAGTCCATGGTGGAATAGGCTACTGTCAGCCTTCTCCCTTTTAAACCGTTTAGACATTTTATATAGGCTATGCTGAAAGTAAAAGGGAATATTCAACGGGTATCCCATAAAGATCATTAACAAACGCAGGTGGTAGAGAAACACGAGTCCATATCGACCTTCACAGGTCACGAACTGTTTGACTATTATCAGAAGGTCATGATATCATGGTTTAAGCAAGGATATGGGCATACCTCTGTCACAATATGTGACTTTTCGGGAGACGAACAGTAGTGGCCATCGAACCTCTTCCACTTTAAAATTTTTGAACCAACTCTGGCCTGTGGCAGGTAACCCTGTAGCATAACTAATAAACTTCTCATCGATTTCCAACTGTATGTCTCCCACCTTGGCTCTACAACCATCAAAAGTGAGGGTGAAATGTTGTGCCACAACTAGATTAAAACCCTCAAATCGTTGTACAAAGGTGAGCCATCCGTTATCCTCCAAGTCTTTCCGAGCATTGTCAAATAATAGCAAGGTTTGGTTGCCATTTGGCTCGATTCGCATGACTGGTGCCATGGAGCCAAGCACATGGTAAGCCCAAGGTTTGGATCATAACACACACAGGAGAAAAGTGCACGAAGGGTTACCCGAGCTAACAGAGGTAAACGGGGATAAGGGATAGGCATAAATGTCATCGTGTGAAGGTGGTGGAGCTTATCTCTTCCATGCAAAATAGTTATTTCCAAAGTGCAACCATCAGCTTATAGTTGTTCTACCCATTATAGTATAGTTCAATAGTCATGTCACTTGGCCGACCAATGAATCGAAAGGTAAGTGCATAAACCAACGCGTGCAATCAACGTTGTGCCATAGTTTTAAACCATCAACATACAATTTGAAACCAATACCAAATATTTAACCATGCGCTAATGTATCAGCTCATATCAATAGTTTAACCAATGTGCCAATGGGTCTTCATATAATCAACATGCCAATAGTTATGAAAATACGAACATAGGTATCATATTAAAAGATATATATGAAAGATTTAACCATAAAACTTATGTATTTTCATGAAACCAAAGGTCAAATAGGTCAAATAACATGTAAATCCAAATGCCAATGCATTACAAACTCCATGAAACCAAGTCACACAATCAATCCAAGAATGTACAATGAGTACAGTTTGAAAGTTTTGCCAGCTGCGTAATGGTAAGTGAAATGTAAGCGCAATGGGAATATTGACAAGAAGGATCATGACAGTTCAAATAATGATTTCAATGCGACTTCGAAAGACTAAGTTTTCACACTTACAGTCGTGAAAACAAAACGAAGGCAAATGTGCAAATGTCGCAAAAATAAAAATGTCGTTTATATGAAAATTGCGACGAAAAATTGATGTTTGCAAAACATTGGTGTAGGCATATTATAAGACAATGGAAAAAAGCGGATTGGCTGCCAACAACGACGACACACTGGTAGAAGCAGTTATCTCTGCCAAAAAGAACAAATTCAAATTAGGACAACAAAGATAATTCCAACTCAAAAATCACAACCAGAAAATTGTATAAACATCATCATCAACCAACTATTCCAGCAGTGTTTCAAAAGATGAAAACTGATAATAATCTTAAGATCAGCAAGTCACGATATTAAAGATAAAATCCCCAATACTGTTGACAGAGCCACTACTGCGAGCAAGCGTCCATAGCCTCGACGGGGTTTCCATTTAACCAACTCTGACATCTGTATCCTAACAAGAAGTTCTAGATCAGAATAAAGGACGTTTTAAGGTTAAGAGGTTTCTTATTTATGAATTTTCATATACCCGACATTGCTTCACTTCCAGCGGGCCTGTTCAGTACCCCAGTGAAGTTATCTTGGCGTCATGCATGCATTTACCCACTTCCAGCAGACTTGTTCAGCATCCCGACGGGTTTACAAGCACTTCCCACATCTCTTATTAATAATTTATGTTGTTTTGTCTTTTCATAGATATATATTTGAGCGGGGTGATGCTGAAAATCATGATATTTTAACACATTTTTTCAGACCTCATTAGAATTTTTTAGAACTGTCCTTTATCAAGATCCAGAGATGTCTCATTTACAAAAACAACTTCCTAAGGTAGGGAGACATCTTTTGAGTTATTCCCTTAAGGAATAGGGACAACGTAAAAAGATAATAGATGATCATGACATGCTTTACTCAGAGATTGAAATCAATCAACTTCTTTCAAACAACAGACTTTTTCAAACACAGATGTAAATATCAGAAATATATCATTGATGTTTATACAAATTTTCTTAGTAGTTATTTCAGGGAAGGAATTTTCTGTTTGAATAGATCGGTATACAGGCATGTGTATTTGAAATAAAACACAAATTGATAAATTCAAAGAAAAATCAAAAACTAAAAGCAAACGAAATAGCACACAAAAGAAAAATATGTACAAAAAATACAAGGGTGTCATCAAGCAAAGTATATTTTCAAGGCTTGGCAATTCACCGGGTAGGTATCAAGCTGACCCTCAAGATTCTTCAATCGAAAAGAACTAGGACCCAACTTTTCAGCAATTAGAAACGGCCCAAGCCACAAGTTTTGAAATTTTGTATGCTCTCCCTTTCCCTCATGTAGTTTGTCCCATTTCAGGACAATATCACCTACTTCAAAATTCCTATCAGAAGCAGAGCTAGCATCGAACCAACTTTTAACCAATTTTTGATGTTGATCTAACTTACGTTTATCTTGGGCTCTTACCTCTTCTAGCTTCATCAAAGCGTTAATTCGGTTTTCCAAAGGGGGACAATCTTCTTCTTGGATTTTTTGCGACAACTGAAGCGAAGGAAGAAGAATGTGAGGTGGAAAAATTGCTTCTCTGCCATAAACGAGAAAAAAGGGGGATTTGCCTATAGCAGATTTTGGCGTTACCCTATCAGCCCATAACGCGTTCAACAGTGCATTGTGCCAATTCTTGTGATTTTCAACCACCGTTCTCTTGATGATTTTAATCAACTTCTTGTTTGTGGATTCTGCCAATCCGTTGCCCTGGGGGTAATAGCTAGCAGAATACTTCAGCCTAATTCCTTTTTCCAAAGAGAACTCGCTCATCTCAAGAGAAGAAAAGTAAGAATCATTTTCAAATACTAAACAGTCAGGGATACCAAAACGAGTGACAATATTCGAATTTATAAAGGCAATTACCTGACTGGTGTTGACAGTTTTCAATGCGGTAGCTTCAGATCATCGGGTAAAGTAATCCATGGTTGTCACAATAAAATTGTGATTTTGAGAAGACGGGGGGTTGATTAGACCTATGATATCAAGGCCCCACTGCTGAAAAGGAGAATCTACCGAAATGGGTTGTAAAGGAAATGCTAGTTTTTGTAACCGCCCTGATGCTTTTTGACAAATGATACATTTATGACATAAGGCATGGGCGTCTCTAAAATGAGTGGGCCATGAATAATCAGCTCTTAAAACCTTATGGGCGGTGGTATCACCGCCAAAGTGACCACCAACTTCTCCTGCATGCAACTCGAGCAAGACTTTTTCTACTTCGTCTTTTTCAAGACAACACATCAGTACGCCATCAAAACTTTGACGAAACAGGATACCATTAACCAGATGAAAGGAGGCAGACTTTAACCTTAATACTCTTCTCTTAGAGGGATCTAAGTGATGAGGTGATGACCCATGTTCAAGACAGAATCTAATATCGTCATACCAAGGACTGACCGGATTTTGTGTGCAACAAATTAAACTTTGATCATGTTGTCTTAGGTCTGACGTATCGCTTTCTTCTTGTTGTCCTGCTGCTAAATCAACAACTAACTTGCATAACCCTTGGCCTCTCACTATTTGAGCTGGGGTGATTTCTATGTCATACTCCTGCAAGGAGGTGACCCAGTTGGCTCTCTTCTCTCCTAGTTCCTTCTGCACTAACATATTCCTCATGGCTGGGTAGGGGACAATGACTTTCGTTCTTGACTTCAAAAGATAGGACCAGAAGTGCTTGACTGCTTTGAAAACAACGTAGGCTTTCCGATCAACCAATGGATAGTTAAGTTCAACACCTTTGAAAGTAGAGCTCATAAAGGTGATGGGTACTTCATTGTTATCGGCGTTCTTTTCAGTTAAGACAATGGCATAGGAACGGTCAGAGGGAAAAGTATAGAGTGTAAAATATTGAGAGAAGTCAGGGCTCATGAGAGACGGAGCGTCTATTATGGCCTTCTTTATTTCATTAAAATCTTGATTTTCTATGGGTCCCTAGTGATATTGGGTGTCTTTCTTGATCACGAAGTTGATCTGGCCTAAGAAAGACTGCATAGATTTTTTGGATGTAGGCCGGGGAAGTTTCACGATGACTTTAGTCCTTTCGGGGTCAATAATCATCCCTTCACTAGACACAATGAATCCTAAGAGTTTACCCTATTCTACTACAAAGATGGACTTTTTGGGATTCAAGGAGATGTCGTATTTAAGACATCGAAGTAAAACGGCTCGTACGTAAGCTAGATGATCGTCTTTGTTTTTATAATATACAGTCACATCATCCAAGTAAACTACAACGAACTGATTGATTAAGACTCGCAAAGCAATGTCCATTTCTCTCTGAAAAGTGGCACCGGCATTAATCAATTCAAAGGTCATTTTACGATAAGCATAAGTGCCCCACGGGGTACGGAAGGTAGTTTTGAGTTGGTCTGGTGGATACATCAGGACTTGGTTATATCCAGAGAAACCGTCCAGTAAGGATAGCCTCTCAGAACCAGATACATGTTGAAGTATCTGTTCCATGGGCGGGACAGGATAGTTTTCTTTATCAGACGCTCTATTAAGGTTTCGGAAATCGACGCAGAGTTGGATTTCCCCATTTTTCTTCCGGACTGGGACAAGGTTGGAAACACATTGAGTGTGCCTAACAGGAAAAATTATCTTAGCATTTAGGAGTTTATTCAATTCTTTTTGAACGGTCGGTTCGAGTTTGGGGTGCATTTTCCTCAGTTTTTGTTGAAAGGGTAAGGTTTGAGGCTTCATAGGGATGACATGTTGTATGATATTAGGGTCGAAAGTTTTAAGTTCATCATACATCCATGAAAAGACATATTTAAATTATTTAAATAATTTAACAAATGCATATTTTTCTTGTTGAGAACAACCCAACCCTATATTAATGCATTGAGGATTTTCATTAGTTCCTAGGTTTACTTTTTCATAAGATAACGAGGAACTATTGGTTTTACAGTTGACCATCTTTTTAAATTTATCTTCAAAATCATAAAACTTCTCTAATATAATTATAGATTTGGGTATGGAATTTACCATGTCTGAGAGATATTCAGGAGTTTTCGGATCAGGTATTACCGTAAAATCATGCAAATTGTCATCATGCATGCATTCGTCTATCACCGCGCCTTGAAAGGTTTATTCCATGTGCAGAAATTCGATGATCTGTTGATCGTCGTCAAAGACTCTCCAGTTCGTGATATTGTCAGGAACGGATGGTCTGAATAACATCTCAATGGAGAATGCATCTGGGGACAAGCCTTCTACAGGAAGAAGTTTAGAAGCTACATTAGCTAATAAATCTGCTTCAACATTATTTAATCTAGGAATGGAATTTATATTGAAAGCAAAAAATTTATTCATTAAATTCCATACCTCAGACTGGTAGCTTTTGAGATGGGGAGAAAGACAGTGGATAGAATCTCTTACCTGTCTAATCACTATTTCAGATTCACCAAAAACAACCAGGTTTTGAATGTTCATATCCAAAGCTTTTATGAGACCTTGCAGTAAAGCCTCATATTCTGCAGTATTATTAGTACATTCAAATTCTAGTCTACATGCAATTAATGTCTTGTTACCTGCCGGATCAATAATGACGCAACCTGCTCCAGCTCCTTCTTTGGACTTTGTCCCGTCAAAATAAAGAGACCAAATTTGATTTCCATCGGGCACATGGGACCATTGCGTAGAAGTTGTTGGCTGCATATATGCTACAATCTCGGACTATTGTTCTGGATTGATGATAGGTGAAGCCTTGGCCATGAAATTTCCTAAGAAGGTGTCCATCCCTTGTACTTCGGGTGAATCAGCAGAAGGTGTGAATGGTTCGTTGGGATCGTTCAAATTTGTGACCGTGAACTTAACGTAACGTTCACGATTTACCTTGATCTTGTTAGGCTTGCCGTTCTCTAGAAGCCATAGGTGAGACCAGTCTGTCGCGAAGTAACCATGTAGCTGCTCCGACCAGTCCCTTCTTAAAAACAGACCATACACTTCTGGAATATCCACGACGATTATATCAATAACCTGATGAACCTTGGAGTTAGACGATAATCTAATAAGTACATTTTTTAGTTCGCCTATAACCTTAACATTGGTCCGATCAAGTTGTATGATTTTTAAAGTAGATGGTTCAACTTCAATGTTAATATTCTGGAAAACAGACCATGGCATCACATTGGATGACGCCCCTGAGTCTACCATACAATTATGCACGTTTCTATTGAATATTTCGAAAGTTAACAAGAAAGGGTACATTTTTGCGAGTACTAAGAGTAGTAGCTTGTGGCTTTTTACTCGTAGTTTCTAAAGCTATTTTATCTACATTATTTACATTATTTACATGAATTAGAGGAAGGCTTCCTTTATCTTGAGGATCAGGGGTGTTTTTAGTGGAAGTCTTATGAGGGACTTTGTTTTGCACAACTATATTACTACTTGAATTACCATTTTTTCCATTCTCTGAGATATTTTGTAACATTTTTTGTAACAAAAATGGGAACTTCAATAACTCATAAATAGAAATGTTAGCCCTTAACTTCTTAAGATCATCAACAACATCATAATCTAAGTTGGGGTTCACATTACTCTGTTTAGTCTCAGCTAATTTAGATTGCTTTGGAGGTGAAGTTGTAGTGTTTTCAAAAGAAGGTTTGTTTGTTGTCTTACTCCAGGTATTATAAGGATGAACTGTCTCGAAGTTGGCTTGAAAGATGCTATCCGAGAAGTGTCCAAAAATGTTTGGAGAAGACTCTTCTTGAACTGTTTCTTGTTCAACTACCTCCTCAGGGACCTCAAGAGGCATCAAGTTATCTTGGGCTTCTAGAATTGTTTGAAGAGCGCATTGAAAACTTTCTATATTAAGGCCTTCCGTGGTTGGATTAGGTTAGTTGGTACGAAAAGGCTTTCGAAACGAGGGTTTGTAAGGTCCTTTGCTCGAGGAAGCTTCTTCGGTCGACCTTTTCAAGTCTATAACTTGATTTGACAGTTTTTGAACAACTTTAGTTAAGTTTTCTAAATCAAAGGTTTCAGGTTGTGTTTTACTTGAAGTGGGTCTGGGGAGAATTTCGATCTTCTTTTTGGAAGAAGAACTAGTCTCTTTTTCATTGCTAGAAGAGTCTTTAAGACTAAGTATGTCTTTTTCAATCTGGCTGGCCTCCTCGAAGGCTTCTAACAACGTGGCTTTCTTAGAGTGTTTAACCCAAATAGATATACTTTGATGCAAAGATTTAGTGTAGTAAGCTATTATAAGACCCTCGGAAAGCATGGAATCTGTAGGGATTCGGTTTTTGACTGTTAAGAATCTTTGATTAAAGTCTTTAACTTTTTCTTTTGGGTTCATTCTTAAGCTAGAAATATCCATGACTAGGACTTCCGGAGGCTTATCGTCTCCGAAATTTTCCAAAAAGAATGACTCGAACTTCTCCCAAGACACGATGGTATGGGGTTGTTGGGAAAAGTACCATGTGGATGCAATACCCTCAAAAGTATAAGGGAACAACCTACAGACGACGTCTTCATGTTCGACACTGCGGAGTCTTATGTCTAACATAAACTTTTTAATGTGATCTTCAACGATCTGTTTTGAGTCAGGGTCAAACTTGGGAAGCCATTTCTCTGGATGTTTAGGTAGAGGGTGTTGAGCTCCAGGTACAGCTACGGCATCCTGATCAAGACAGGGTCTAGTAGGGTTGTTCTGATTTGACATTGGTGTAGTGGGTGTGGAAGGATGAGAAGGGGAATCACCTTCGTCAAAGGAATCTCCTCCAGAAGAGGAAGGAGGTGATGGAGGTGGTGAAGGAGGTATCCTAGATCCTCCTGCAGCAGGGTTTAAGATTGGATCTGAGGGATTCACAGTGAGGTTAGTGTCTCCTAATTGTTCTCTGATATCAGAGAAGTCCAAAGGTTGACCCCACAGACGGTTTGGTTGCCTCGGACGAGCTAAGGAACTATGGGTTTTTATAAGAGATTGACGGACAATCTCTTGTATGTCACCACCTGTAGGATTAGGGGTTGTTGGCTCAACTATGATCTGAGGATCGTCGATTGAAGTAGTTGCTGTTTGAGGGGGGATACTATCGTTTGAATGGATTCTAGTCACAATAGGTGAACGATTAGGTGGAGGAGGAGTCTTGTGACCACCTCGTGCCATTAATTAAATTCAGTCCCTCCTTCTAGCACCATTTGTTGATGGGCGAAATAACCATCCATCAATTGGAAGAGTGGAACCAGTCTGGGGTTGTCTAATAACCCAAGTTGTTTGGAATGAATTGCGGGCATCACCAATAGCAGTTTGGGATCAAACTACTTTTTGGCGCAAAATTATCCTCAAACCTCCGTGTGTCCTCTTAGAAAAACCACAGTATGGATTGTGGCCCACCCTCAAGGTTTTAAAGTCCTCACAATGTTTGTCCCTGGAATACTACGGGATCGTCGATCTTGCAATATTGATGATACTACTTTACCTGATGCTTCAAATTTTCTCTTTTCAAATCGACGGACCAAATATACCCCTCCTGAATCAACGAATGTGATCTCTTCGTTATTCTAGACTTCGGGGTTTTTCAATATCAAACCTTTCTTTCTTCCATACTTCAATCTTCCGAAGTTAACGATCGGTAAACACCTCTCCTGATCAATCAATGGTCCTACTTCCACTTTGGGTGTTTCAATTTTCACCTCAGATCAATGGTCCTGTGACCCCCTTCTCAATCGACGGTAGAGATCTCCTTTGGGTTTCATACTTATGAGATTTCAAATCTCAAACTCCACCCTTCTTCCCAATGCCTTTTATCCAAAGGCTATAATCCACTGACACGTGTCAACTTGATTTGATGGTCAAGGATTACTTCAGGTCTTTACCCGAAGCTCTCATATCCATGGCATGTCTCCCTTGATCTAACGACTCTGAATCACTTCATTATTTTACCCAAATTCCACGGATTCACACCATGTCTCCTTTAGATTTGTCGATCTAGATTCACTTCAGGTCTTCAAATCTTTGCGGTTTGGAAATCTCAGTTCTCAAAATAAGACCCCACTACACTTTACCCAAAGCTCGTGATCTATTGAAGAGTGTCCCCTTGCAGATCGATGGCTCATGACTCTTAGTCTATTTGGGTTTCAATAATTTCAACCTTTCACCTTTGCATTCCTAGGGATCTCACGACTCGCCGACAGATGCCTTCCTGGATCTAATGGTCTAGATTCGCTTCGGATCTCCGACTCTTCACACTTCAAAATATCAACATTTAAACTTGACTCCTCCTGAGCTCATGATATTTGATGGCTCATATTCACTTGGTCAATATGATGCTTGAGGTTCACTTCAGATGATCTGATGACTCAGGTCTACTTCGGATGATCGAACGACTGAGATTCACTTTGAATTTTTGGCTCTTCGGGCTTCGAAAATATCAAGTCTCAAACCTTGGTAGGTTCTCTCTCCTATGTGTGTGAAGCGTTAAGGCTCGTGAACCTTACACTGATCAGACGATTGTTGACCATTTTCTCAGTAATCCAGCAACCATTGTCGCTCCTCTTGAGCTTCTTATTTCTTCTGAATTAGAAGATTTATCAGTCTTCAAAGGTTTTGAACCTTTTCTCCTCCTACAAGTCTGACTCTTGGATCTCGTCAACACTTATGAAAAGTGTTATCTCTTATGATCTTGATCCTTAAAGGATTCTAACTTCCCACGCACTCCTTACGTTCTCGAGATTTCAATAACTCAGATCAGAGGATTTCTTGAAAAGAAATTATTCTCGCCCACCTAACGTTCCTCTGTTTTGGTTCTTCGACACTTGATTGCGTCTTGATGTTTTGCACTCCTTGCACCTGGTATAAGTTTCTTTTTTTCTCTCTCAACTCCTCTAAGTCAATCCAAAACTCAATCGACGTAGTCCTTGCGTTCCAGATGCACACCTTGCATACGAGTTTCAGAGGAGAAACAATTGAAACTTATCCAGCTTTGTCACAAGCTCATACTATCAACCTCTCGAACAATCATACATGAAAAAAATGAAATAAATCACATACACCTAATATAACATTCATTCATTCATACATCAAATGAACACAATCCAAGGATTTGGGACAATTATGTTTGTTCTATTCATTCATTAAACCAAATTACATAATACTGCAGTTCTGTTGACGGGCGAAATAACCATCCGTCAACTGGAAGAGTGGAACTGGTTTGGGGTTGTCTAATAACCCAATCCATTTGGAATGAACCACCCTGACGAGTTTAGCGGCTCCGTTAGCCGATCTAAGGTCCTAAGAAAACAAAAAAAGAAAAACTACTCTAAACTAACTAATCTAACTAAAAACTAACTAATAATCGAACTAATAAACTAATCTAACTAAAACTAACTACTAAACTAATCTAACAAAAATAACAAACTATTCCAAAAATTAACTATTCCATATATACAATATACTAACTACTACTATACTAATTCTAACTAATTAACTATCTAACTACTAACATAAATAAATCTTATTCACAAAATGTACAATATCTACAATTTACAGATTTAGATAAAACCTGAAAAACTCGTTTGCATTATGTCCTAACACAAAGAAAGAGATAGTTTTTGTTGATTTTATAATTTTTATGACCAAGAAATGAAACAAAAACTAACTAAACTAAACAACTAATATATGAATTCTAACTATACATCTAAACTACAAATATATCTCACTAAAATACTAATATTATACTAACACACTAATGAAAATTAATCTCAAACTGACCTGGAGAAACGCTCCAGATTTATCCTTTGTATGATGATCATTTTAGCTGATCGGAGGGAGGAAACCCGCACCGAATTATCCAGGAGCTTCTCGTAAATGATAAGCTGCAGTTCTCTTAAGGTATCATCACAGGACAAACAAAACATAAAAATAACAACAATCTTATAATATATAAATCTTCACAGTTAGATAAACCTGCATGCAAAGATCTATACATAATAGTTCAATTGATGAAGAAGAGAAATCTGTCATTCATTAACAGAACAAGGCAATTGTTGTATCTTAGATTAATGAAAGAAATCAGACATGGATCACATTAATTAAATCATATCATTCTGTAAAATACTATGATAGCTAAAGTAGTCACTAATCAAATGCAAATTGATAAGCATAAACATGAAACAAAAGATTGATATTATGAAAGCGAAAGCTGTAGCAGAACATCAACTTCTGTCTCAGCTTGTATTAGCAATCCATAGCCTGGTTCTCCCACAAGTGAGGATGCCCCTTATTACAAAAAATAATAAGTATTTATAGGTTTTCCACAAGGTAAAACCTCCCTGTGGAAGTTATCAAAACTGTTTACATAAATCTGGGAAGATATCCCAAATTTAACTAAACTAGGAACCTACAATAAAACTAAACACACAAATATCCCCTAGACTGTGAAACATATCCCATGCAATTCGAATTTTCCTGAAAAGGGTAAAAATGGACAAGTTAGAAGGATCATTTATTAATAAAATAATAAAAATCTAATTCTATAGACTAGCTACAGAATCTTGCGATTCTGTAGATGGTCTAAATAAGACACAGAATCAGCATTAAAATCGATTGAAAATCCTTTTAAATAATTAAATTCAATTAACATCCAATAGCTATTTGAAAACGAATCATTGAAATTGAAATGTTTATACCACTCGAAATCAAATAGGATCAAGATCAATCAAATGATCATAGAGATACACATACTTTGTTTATTCTGTTACCACAAAATCGAACGAACAGAATTATAATCAACAGTTGTGAAATTGTTTGATATGAATTTGAAACTGATATAATAAAAAACAATCGTAGGCAATTGTTATGCTGCCTTATCAACAGGAGATACGATCAAATAAAACAAGATCATTTTCAAATCGTTATAACTGTATTGACATAGAAAACGATTCATGCCACGAGTGGATCGACTCAAGCTAGTGCACAAATCAATTCCAATGAAATCATAATAGGATCAATTAATTGGTAACAGAACTCGTAAGAATTATCCGATCATTTGTTATTGCAAATTGGGGAAACAAGATCGATTGAATTTGATCAAAATCGTTCCATTCAAACGAATTATAACCAGATTTGATAGAGATAACCTAGGTTGACCATTTCGTTTTACAAATCAAACAGAGCAGCAATTGTAAAATGAATTCAACTCATAAAATAATCTTTCCAACTTAGATATGGGATAATCCAATCAGAATAAGAGTGAATCGAACAGTTAAGGTTTTAACATAGTTATTATGAATCAAAACCATTCCACGATTCGGGCGCATTTGCACAGGCTTAAATGAGAGCATTGTTTTCATACGAAACAGAGTAGTTCTTTCCAAATTGAAACCAAACAGAGTTGTATTCCTGTTCTTATAAGATTACATGACACAACATATTACAAGATCGTAACAGCCAAACTCATTGAAATAGTTTGCTAATCACAACACATGAACCATAACGAAATCAAATCCAAACATGATCGTATTCTAAATTGAGCATGAAAAACTTCCTGTTCAAGACGAATTCAATTGAAAGAAAACCATTAGTTTCGTTAACTCAATCAAACAAATGAACAAATCAAATCCAAACGAAGACCAATCAAATCCGATAAAAATCTATCAATGGCTAAACTGGGAATGATCAACTCATGTATCTAAAATGAAATTCCATTTATTTTTAGCAGAGCGAAAAATATACAGGATGAACACATTATGACAAAGCCATTTCAAAATATAAACAGAGCTATTCGAAGACCAAATTCCAATCACTATATTAATCCTGGTCATTCACAAAACTAAAACGATATCAAAATCGATACCTTTATGGCGAGCAGATGGCTTGATCATGACAATTTGGAGTTGATAACGACTGTGGCCGATTCAACATTCTTGAAAACGATGGAGCCAATTGTCTTCTGCTTCTTATCAGTTCCTTGGAGTTTGTCTCTTTGCCTGGTAAACACTGCAACTTGACTTTCCAATGATTGAATTTTTTATTGGAGTAGGGGAACGTCGATGTAGTATCGTTCCAACCACAAATCACATTGGTCACAGGAGGACTATGTGGGCTTCGAAAGTTCAGGTGAGGGTTTGATTATATTGCCAAGGGTTTCATTAAGAAGTTTGATACCAGGGTAGCTAAAATTATTCCTTAGGCAAGGGGGAAGATTCGTAACGAAATCATAAGGTGGCTCGGAGGATAGGCCCTGTGAGTAAAGGTACTCACTAGCTAGGAAACGTTCTATGTCAAAGTCCAAATTCTCACTAAGGAAAATAGGCTTTTGCTGAACCGAGGGTTTAGTTTTTGTCCTAGCCGTTCTTGAAATCAGCCAAGCATTCTTTTTACCCTTGGCATCAACAGTAGGATTTGCCTTGGCCTTTTTACTTATAGGATTTTTAATAGTCTCAACCTTCTCAGTCATAGCGTCAGGTAAGTCAACATCAGGGTCGGCTGAGGGTTTAGGAGAGGGAAGTAAGACATGGAAGGGCATGGGTGGCCCGACCTTGGTTTCATTCACCATTGGCTTGTCAACCTGGATAGGGTCTGTATCATCAAAACCATTTCAGGAAATGAAAGCTCTCCAGCTATCACCATGTAAACTCAAGTGATAAATAATGATAAGTTTAATAAGTCCATGGTGGAACAGGCTACTGTCGGCCTTCTCCCTTTTAAACCTTTTAGACATTTTATATAGGCTACGCTGAAAGTAAAAGGGAATATTCAATGGGTATCCCATAAAAATCATTAACAAATGCAGGTGGTAGAGAAACACGAGTCCATATCGACCTTCACAGGTCACGAACTGTTTGACTATTATCAGAAGGTCATG
This sequence comes from Picea engelmannii, assembly GCA_009831015.1. Lineage (NCBI taxonomy): Eukaryota > Viridiplantae > Streptophyta > Pinopsida > Pinales > Pinaceae > Picea > Picea engelmannii. The sequence goes on along the minus strand of ML785671.1, from coordinate 400,489 downwards.
CCATCGTGGTTTAAGCAAGGATATGGGCATACCTATGTCACAATATGTGACTTTTCAGGAGACGAACAATAGTGGCCATGGAACCTCTTCCACTTTCAAATTTTTGAACCAACGTTGGCCTGTGGCAGGTAAACCTGTAGCAGAACTAATAAAATTTTCATCGATTTCCAACTGTATGTCACCCAGATTGGCTCTACAGCCATCAAAAGTGAGGGCGAACTATTGTGCCACAACTAGAGTAAAACCCTCAAATTGTTGTACAAAGGTGAGCCATCCGTTATCCTCCAAGTATTTCCGGGCATTGTCAAATAATAGCAAGGCTTGGTTTCCGTTTGGCTCGATTCGCATGACTGGTGCCATAGAGCTGAGCACATGGTAAGCCCAGGGTTTGGATCATAACACACACAGGAGCAAAGTGCATGAAGGGTTACCCGAGCTAACAGAGGTAAACGGGGATAAGGGATAGGCATAAATGTCATCGTGCGAAGGTGGTGGAGCTTATCTTTGCCATGCAAAATAGTTATTGCCAAAGTACAACCGTCGACTTATAGTTGTTCTACCCATTATAGTATAGTTCAACAGTCATGTCACTTGGCCGACCAATGAATCCAAAGGTAAGTGTATAAACCAACACGCGCAATCAACGTTGTGCCATAGTTTTAAACCATCAACATACAATTTGAAACCAATACCAAATATTTAACCATGTGCTAATGTATTAGCTCATATCAATAGTTTAACCAATGTGCCAATGGGTCTTCATATAATCAACATGCCAATAGTTATGAAAATACGAACATAGGTATCATATTAAAAGATATATATGAAAGATTTAACCATAACACTTATGTATTTTCATGAAACCAAAGGTCAAATAGGTCAAATAACATGTAAATCCAAATGCCAATGCATTACAAACTCCATGAAACCAAGTCACACAATCAATCCAAGAATGTACAATGAGTACAGTTCGAAAGTTTTGCCAGTTGTGTAATGGTAAGTGAAATCTAAGCGCAATGGGCATATTGACAAGAAGGATCATGACAGTTCAAATAATGATTTCAATGCAACTTCGAAAGACTAAGTTTTCACGCTTACAGTCGTGAAAACAAAACGAAGGCAAATGTGCAAATGTCACAAAAATAAAAATGTCGTTTATATGAAAATTGCGACGAAAAATTGATGTTTGCAAACCATTGGTGTAGGCATCTTATAAGACAATGGAAAAAAGCGGATTGGCTGCCAGCAATGGCGACACACTGGTAGAAGTAGTTATCTCTGCCAAAAGAACAAATTCAGATTAGGACAACAAAGATAATTCCAACTCAAAAATGACAACCAGAAAATTGTATAAACATCATCATCAACCAACTATTCCAGCAGTGTTTCAAAAGATGAAAATTGATAACAATCTTAAGATCAGCAAGTCACGATATTAAAGATAAAATCCACAATACTGTTGACAGAGCCACTACTGCCAGCAAGCATCCATAGCCTCGACAGGGTTGCCATTTAACCCACTCTGACACCTGTATCCTAACAAGAAGTTCTGGATCAGAATAAAGGACGTTTTAAGGTTAAGAGGTTTCTTATTTATGAATTTTCATATACCCAACATTGCCTCACTGCCAGTAGGCCTCTTCAGTACCCCAATGAAGTTGTCTTGGCATCATGCATGCATTTACCCGCTGCCAGCAGACCTGTTCAACATCTCGGCGGGTTTACAAGCATTTCCCACAGCTCCTATTAATAATTTATTTTGTTTTGTCTTTTCATAGATATATATTTGAGCGGGGTGACGCTGAAAATCATGATATTTTAACACATTTTTTCAGACCTCATTAGAATTTTTTAGAACTGTCCTTTATCAAGATCGAGAGATGTTTCATTTACAAAAACAACTTCCTAAGGCAGGGAGACATATTTTGAGTCATTCCCTTAAGGAATAGGGACAGCGTAAAAAGATAATAGATGATCATGACATGCTTTACTCAAAGATTGAAATCAATCAACTTCTTTCAAACAACAGACTTTTTCCAACACAGATGTAAATATCAGAAATATATCATTGATGTTTATACAAATTTTCTTACTAGTTATTTCAGGGAAGGAATTTTTTGTTTGAATAGCTCGGTATATATGCATGTGTATTTGAAAGAAAACACAAATTGATAAATTCAAAGAAAAATCAAAAACTAAAAGCAAACGAAAAAGCACACAAAAGAAAAATATGTACATAAAATACAAGGGTGTCATCAAGCAAAGTATCTTTTCAAGGCTTGGCAATTCACCGGGTAGGTATCAAGCTGACTCTCAAGATTCTTCAATCGAAAAGAACTAGGACCCAACTTTTCAACAATTAGAAATGGCACAAGCCACAAGTTTTGAAATTTTATATGCTCTCCCTTTCCCTCATGCGGTTTGTCCCATTTCAGGACGAGATCACCTACTTCAAAATTCCTATCAGAAGCAGAGCTAGCATCGAACCAGATTTTAACCAATTATTGATGTTGATATAACTTACATTTAGCTTGGACTCTTACCTCTTATAGCTTCATCAAATCATTAATTCAGTTTTCCAAAGGGGGGCAATCTTCTTCTTGGATTTTCTGCGACAACTGAAGCGAAGGAAGAAGAACGTGAGGTGGCAAAATTGCTTCTCTGCCATAAACAAGAAAAAAGGGGGAGTTGCCTATATCATATTTTGGCGTTACCCTATCAACCCATAACACGTTCAACAGTGCATTGTGCCAATTCTTGTGATTTTCAACCACCATTCTCTTGATGATTTTAATCAAGTTCTTGTTTGTGGATTCTACCAATCCGTTGCCCTAGGGGTAATAGCTAGCAAAATACTTCAGCTTAATTCCTTTTTCCAAAGTGAACTCGCTCATCTCAAGAGAAGAAAAGTAAGAATCATTTTCAAAGACTAAACAGTCAGGGATACCGAAACGAGTGATAATATTCGTATTTATAAAGGCAATTACCTGACAGGTGTTGACAGTTTTCAATGCTGCAGCTTCAGACCATCGGGTAAAGTAATCCGTGGCTGTCACAATAAACTTGTGATGTTGAGAGGATGGGGGGTTGATTGGACCTATGATATCAAGGCCCCACTGCTGAAAAGGTGAATCTACTGAAACGGGCTGCAAACGAAAGGCTGGTTTTTGTAACCACCCTGATGCTTTTTGACAAATGATACATTTACGACATAAGGCATGGGCGTCTCTAAAAAGTTTGGGCCAGTAATAACCGGATCTTAAAACCTTATAGGTGGTGGTATCACCACTAAAGTGACCACCAGATTCTCCTGCATGCAACTCGAGCAAGACTTTTTCTGCTTCGTCTTTTTCAAGACAACGCATCAGTACGCTATCAAAACTTTGACGAAACAGGATACCATTAACCAGATGAAAGGAGGCAGACTTTAACCTTAACGCTCTTCTCTTAGCGGGATCTAAGTGACGAGGTGATGACCCATGTTCAAGACAGAATCTAATATCGTTATACCAAGGACTGACAGGATTTTGTGTGCAACAAATTAAACTTTGATCATGTTGTCTTAGGTCTGACGTATCGCTTTCTTCTTGCTGCCTTGCTACTGAATCAGCAACTAAATTACATAACCCTTGGCCTCTCACTATCTGAGGTGGGGTGATTTCTAAGTCATACTCCTGCAAGGAGGTGACCCAGTTGGCTCTCTTCTCTCCTAGTTCCTTCTGCACTAACAGATTCCTCACGGCTGGGTAGGGGACAATGACTTTCGTTCTTGACTTCAATAGATAGGACCGAAAGTGCTTGAATGCTTTGAAAACAATGTAGGATTGATGATCAACCACTGGATATTTAATTTCAGTTCCTTTGAAAGAAGAGCTCATAAAGGCGATGGGTACTTCATTGTTCTCGACATTCTTCTGGGTTAAGACAACGGCATAGGAACGGTCAGAGGCAAAAGTATAGAGTGTAAAATCTTGAGAGAAGTCAGGGCTCATGAGAGACGAAGCATCTATTCTGGCCTTCTTTATTTCATTAAAAGCTTGATTTTATATGGGTCCCCAGTCATATTGGGTGTCTTTCTTGATCAGATTCTGTAAAGGCCCGACCATTTCGGAGAAACTGGGACAAATCTTCTCACGAAGTTGATCTGGCCTAAGAAAGACTACATAGATTTTTTGGATGTAGGCGGGGGAAGTTTCATGATGACTTGAGTCCTTTCGGGGTCAATAATCATCCCTTCACTAGACACAATGAATCCTAAGAGTTTACCTTGTTCTACTACAAAGATGGACTTTTTGGGATTCAAGGAGATGTCGTATTTACGACATCGAAGTAGAATGGCTCGTAAGTGAGCTAGATGATCGTCTTTGTTTTTAGAACATACAGTCACATCATCCAAGTAAACTACAACAGACTGATTGATTAAGCCTCGGAAAGCAATGTCCATTGCTCTCTGAAAAGTGGCACCGACATTAATCAATCCAAAGGGCATTTTACGATAAGCATAAGTGCCCCACGGGGTACGGAAGGTAGTTTTGAGTTGGTCTGGTGGAGACATCAGGACTTGGTTATATCTAGAGAAACCATCCAGTAAGGATAGCCTCTAAGAACCAGATACCTGTTGAAGGATCTGTTCCATGGGCGGGACAAGATAGTTGTCTTTATCAGACACTCTATTAAGGTTTCGAAAATCGACGCAGAGTCGGATTTCCCCATTTTTCTTTCGGACTGGGACAAGGTTGGAAACCCATTGAGTGTGCCTAACATGAAAAAATATCTTAGCATTTAGGAGTTTATTCAATTCTTTTTAAATGGTCGGTTCGAGTTTGGGGTGCATTTTCCTCAGTTTTTGTTGAAAGGGTAAGGTTTGAGGCTTCATAGGGATGACATGTTGTATGATATTAGGGTCGAAAGTTTTAAGTTCATCATACGTCCATGCAAAGACATATTTAAATTATTTAAATAATTTAACAAATGCAGCTTTTTCTTGTTGAGAACACCCCAACCCTAGATTAATGCACTGAGGATTTTCATTAGTTCCTAGGTTTACTTTTTCATAAGATAACGAGGAACTATTGGTTTTACAGTTGACCGTCTTTTTAAATTTATCTTCAAAATCATAAAACTTCTCTAATCTAATTACAGATTTGGGTATGGAATTTACCATGTCCGACAGAGCTTCAGGAGTTTTCGGATCAGGTATTACCGTAAAATCATGCAAATTGTCATCATGCATGCATTGGTCTATCACCGCACCTTGAAAGGTTTCTTCCATGTGCAGAAAGTCGATGATCTGCTGATTGTCATCAAAGACTCTCCAGTTCGTGATATTGTCAAGAACAGATGGTCTGAACAATAGCTCGATGGAGAATGCATCTGGGGACAATCCTTCTGCAGGAAGAAGTTTAGAAGCTACATTAGCTAATAAATCTGCTTCAACATTATTTAATCTAGGAATGGAATTTATATTGAAAGCAAAAAATTTATTCATTAAATTCCATACCTCGGACTGGTATCTTTTGAGATGCGGAGAAAGATAGTGGGTAAAATCTCTTACCTGTCTAACCACTATTTCAGAGTCGCCAAAAACAGCCAGGTTTTGAATGTTCATATCCAAAGCTTTTATGAGACCTTGCAGTAAAGCCTCATATTCTGCAGTATTATTAGTATGTTCAAATTCTAGTCTACATGCAATTAATGTCTTGTTACCTGCTGGATCGATAATGACGCAACCTGCTCCAACTCCTTCTTTGGACTTTGACCCGTCAAAATAAAGATACCAAATTTGATTTCCATCGGGCACATGGGACCGTTGCGTAGAAGTTGTTGGCTGCATATATGCTACAATATCGGACGGTTGTTCTGGATTGATGATAGGTTAAGCCTTGGCCATGAAATTGCCAAAGAAGGTGTCCATCACTTGTACTTTGGGTGAATCACCAGAAGGTGTGAATGGTTCATTGGGATCGTTCAAATCTGTGACCGTGAACTTAAGGTAACGTTCACGATTTACCTTGATCTTGTTAGGCTTTCCATTCTCTGAAAGTCATAGGTGAGACCAGTCTGTTGCGAAGTAACCATGTAGCTTCTCTGACCAGTCCTTGCTTAAAAACAGGCCATACACTTCTGGAATATCCACAATGATTATATCAATAAATTGATGAACCTTCGGGTTAGACGATAATCTAATAAGTACATTTTTTAGTTCGCCTATAACCTTAACATTGGTCCAATCAAGTTGTATGATTTTTAAAGTAGATGGTTAAACTTCAGCGTTAATCTTCTAGCAGACAGACCATGGCATCACATTGGATGATGCCCCTGAGTCTACCATACAATTATGCACGTTTCTATTGAAGATTTTGAAAGTTAACAAGAAAGGATGTACATTTTTGCGAGTACTAAGAGTAGTCGCTTGTGGCTTTTTACTCGCAGTTTCTAAAGCTGTTTTATCTACATTATTTACATTATTTACAGGACTTACAAGAAGGCTTCCTTTATCTTGAGGATCAGGGGTGTTTTTAGTGGAAGTCTTCTGAGGGACTTTGTTTTGCACAACCTTATTACTACTTGAATTACCATTTTTTCCATTCTCTAAAATATTTTGTAAAATTTTTTGTAACAAAAATGGGAACTTCAATAACTCATAAATAGAAATGTTATCCCTTAACTTTTTAAGATATTCAACAACATCATAATCTAAGTTGGGGTTCACATTACTATGTTTAGTCTTAGCTGATTTAGATTGCTTTGGAGGCGAAGTTGTAGTGTTTTCGGAAGAAGGTTTGTTTGTTGTCTTACACCTAGTATTATAAGGATGAACTGTCTCGAAGTTGGCTTGAAAGATGTTATTCGAGAAGTGTCCAAAAATGTTTGGAGAAGACACTTCTTATTGAATTGTTTCTTGTTCAACTACCTCCTCGGGGACCTCAGGAGGCATCAAGTTATCATGGGCTTCTAGAATTGTTTGAACAACGCATTGCAGACTTTCTAAATTAAGGCTTTCCGTGGTTGGATTAGGTCGGTTGGTAGGAAAAGGCTTCTGGAATGGGGGTTTGTAAGGTCCTTTGCTCGAGGAAGCTTCTTCGGTTGACCTTTTCAAGTCTATAACTTGATTTGACAGTTTTTGTACAACTTTAGTTAAGTTTTCTAAATCAGAGGTTCCAGGTTATGTTTTACTTGAAGTGGGTCTGGGGAGGATTTCAATCTTCTTTTTGGAAGAAGAACTAGTCTCTGTTTCATTGCTAGAAGAGTCTTTTAGACTAAGTATGTCTTTTTCAATCTAGTTGGCCTCCTTGAAGGCTTCTAACAATGTGGCTTTCTTAGATCATTTAACCCAAATAGCTATACTTTGATGAAAATCTTTAGTGTAGTAAGCTATTATAAGACTCTCGGCAGGCATGGAATCCGTAGGGATTCGGTTTTTGAGTGTTAAGAGTCTTTGATTAAAGTCTTTAAATTTTTATTTTGGGTTCATTCTTAAGCTAGAAAGATCCATGACTAGGACTTCCGGAGGCTTACCATCTCCGAACTTTTCCAAAAAGCATGACTCGAACTTCTCCCAAGACACGATGGTATGGGGTTGTTGGGAAAAGTACCATGTGGATGCAATACCCTCAAAAGTATAAGGGAACAACCTACAGACGATGTCTTCATGTTCGACATTGCAGAGTCTTATGGCTAACATAAACTTTTTAATGTGATCTTCAACGATCTGTTTTGAGTTAGGGTCAAACTTGGGAAGCCATTTCTCCGGATGTTTAGGTAGAGGGTGTTGAGCTCCAGGTACAACTACAGCATCCTGATCAAGCCAGGGTCTAGCAGGTTTGTTCTTATTTTCCATTGGTGTAGTGGGTGTGGAAGGATGAGAAGGAGAATCGCCTTCGTCAAAGGAATCTCCTCTAGAAGAGGAAGGAGGTGATGGAGGTGGTGAAGGATGTATCCCAGATCCTCCTGCAACAGGGTTTAAGATTGGATCTAAGGGATTCACAATGAGGTTAGTGTCTCCTAATTGTTCTTTGATATTAGAGAAGTCCAAAGGTTGACCCCACGAGCGGTTTGGTTGCCTCGGACGAGCTAAGGCACTATGTGTTTTTATAAGAGATTGACGAACAATCTCTTGTATGTCACCACCTATAGGATTAGGGGTTGTTGGCTCAACTATGATCTGAGGATCAGTTGAAGTAGTTGTTGTTTAAGGGGTTATATTATTGTTTGAATGGCTTCTAGTCACAATAGGTGAATGATTAGGTGGAGGAGGAGTCTTGCGACCGCCTCGTGCCATTAATTAAATTCAGGCCCTCCTTCTAGCGCCATTTGTTGACGGGCGAAATAACCATCCGTCAACTGGAAGAGTGGAACCGGTCCGAGGTTGTCTGATAACCCAATCCATTTGGAATGAATTATGGGAACGACCAATAGAAGTTTGGGATCAAACTACTTTTTGGCCCAAAATTCTCCTCGAACCTCCACATGTCCTCTTAGAAAAACCACAGTATGGATTGTGGCCCACCCTCAAGGTTTTAAAGTCCTCACAATGTTTGTCCCTGGAATACTACGGGATCGTCGATCTTGCAATATTGATGATACTACTTCACCTGATGCTTCAAATCTTCTCTTTTCAAATCGACAGACCAAATATACCCCTCCTGAATCAACAAATGTGATCTCTTCGTTATTCCAGACTTCGGGGTTTTTCAATATCAAACCTTTCTTTCTTCCATACTTCAATCTTCTGAAGCTAACGATCGGTAAACACCTGTCCTGATCAATCAATGGTCCTACTTCCACTTTGGGTGTTTCAATTTTCACCTCAGATCAGTGGTCCTGTGACCCCCTTCTCAATCAACGGTAGAGATCTCCTTCAGGTTTTAGACTTATGAGATTTCAAATCTCAAACTCCACCCTTCTTCCCAATGCCTTTTATCCGAAGGCTATAATCCACTGACACATGTCAACTTGATTTTATGGTCAAGGATTACTTCAGGTCTTTACTCGAAGCTCTCATATCCGTGCCATGTATCCCTTGATCCGACGACTCTAAATCACTTCATTATTTTACCCAAATTCCATGGATTCACACCATGTCTCCTCTAGATTTCTCGATCTAGATTCACTTCAGGTCTTCAATTCTTTGTGGTTTGGAAATCTCAGTTCTCAAAATAAGACCCCACTACACTTTACCCAAAGCTCGCAATCTATTGAAGAGTGTCCCCTTGCAGATCGATGGCTCATGACTCTTAGTCTATTCGGGTTTCAAGAATTTCAACCGTTCACCTTTGCCTTCCTAGGGATCTCACGACTCGCCGACAGATGCCTTCCTGGATCTAATGGTCTAGATTTGCTTCAGCTCTCCGACTCTTAACACTTCGTAAATATCAACATTCAAACTTGACTCCTCCTGAGCTCATGATATCTGATGGCTCATATTCACTTGGTCAATATGATGCTTGAGCTTCACTTCAGATGATCTGATGACTCAGGTCTGCTTCGGATGATCGAACGACTGAGATTCACTTTGAATTTCTAGCTCTTCGGGCTTCAAAAATATCAAGTCTCAAACCTTGGTAGGTTCTCTCTCCTATGTGTGTGAACCATTAAGGCTCGTGCACCTTACACTGATTAGATGATTGTTGACCCTTTTCTCAGTAATCCAACAACCATTGTCGCTCCTCTTGAGCTTCTGAATTCTTTTGAATTAGAAGATTTATCAGTCTTCAAAGGTTTCGAGCCTTTGCTCCTCCTACAAGTCTAACTCTTGAATCTCGTCAACACTTATGAAAAGTGTTATCTCTTATGACCTTGATCCTTAAAGGATTCTAACTTCCCATGCACTCCTTACGTTCTCGAGATTTCAATAACTCAGATCGAAGGATTTCTTGACAATAAATTATTCTCGCCCACCTAATGTTCCTCTGTTTTGGTTCTTCGACACTTGATAGCTTCTTGATGTTGTGCACTCCTTGCACCTGGTATAAGTTTCTTTTTTTCTCTCTCAACTCCTCTAAGTCAATTCAAAACTCAATCGACGCAATCCTTGCGTTCCATATGCACACCTTGCATACGAGTTTCAGAGGAGAAACAATTGAAACTTATCCAGCTTTGTCACAAACTCATACTATCAACCTCTCGAAGAATCATACATGAACAAAATGAAATAAATCACATACACATAATATAACATTCATTCATTCATACATCAAATGAACACAATACAAGGATTTGGGGCAATTCTGTTTGTTCTATTCATTCATGAAACCAAATTACATAATATTGCAGTTTTGTTGACGGGCGAAATAACCATCCGTCAACTGGAAGAGTGGAACTGGTCCAGGGTTGTCTAATAACCCAAGCCGTTTGGAATGAACCACCCTGACGGGTTTAGCGGCTCCGTTAGCCGATCTAAGGTCCTAAGAAAACAAAAAAAGAAAAACTACTCTAAACTAACTAAAAACTAACTAATAATTGAACTAATAAACTAATCTAACTAAAACTAACAAATAAAACTAACTACTAAACTAATCTAACAAAAATAGCAAACTAAAACAAAATTAACTATTCTATATACACAATATACTAACTACTACTATACTATTTCTAACTAATTAACTATCTAACTACTAACATAAATAAATCTTATTAACAAAATGTACAATATCTACAATTTACAAATTTAGATAAAACCTGAAAAACTCGTTTCCATTCTGTCCTAAGACAGAGAAAGAGATATTTTTTGTTGATTTTATAATTTTTATGACCAAGAAATGAAACAAAAACTAACTAAAATAAACAACTAATATATTAATTCTAACTATACATCTAAACTACAAATATATCTAACTAAAATACTAATATTTTACTAACACACTAATGAAAATTAATCTCAAACTGACCTGGAGAACCGCTCCAGATTTATCCTGTGTATGATGATCGTTTTAGCTGATCGGAGGGAGGAAACCCGCATCGAATTATCTAGGAGCTTCTCATAAACGATAAGCTGCAGTGCTCTTAAGGTATGATCACAGGACAAACAAAACATAAAAATAACAACAATCTTATAATTTATAAATCTTCATAGTTAGATAAACCTGCATGCAAAGATCTATACATAAAAGTTCAATTGATGAAGAAGAGAAATATGTCATTCATTAACTGAACAAGGTAATTGTTGTATCTTAGATTAATGAAAGAAATTAGACATGGATTACATTAATTAAATCATATCATTCTGCAAAAGACTATGATAGCTAAAGTAGTCACTAATCAAATGCAAATTGATAAGCATAAACATGAAACAAAAGTTTGATATTATGAAAGCGAAAGTTGTAGCAGAACATCAACTTCTGTCTCAGTTTGTATTAGGAATCCATAGCCTGGTTCTCCCACAAGTGAGGATGCCCCTTATTATAAAAAATAATAAGTATTTATAGGTTTTCCACAAGGTAAAACCTCCCTGTGGAAGTTATCAAAACTGTTTACATAAATCTGGGAAGATATCCCAAGTTTAACTAAACTAGGAACCTACAATAAAACTAAACACACAAATATCCCCTAGACTGTCCAGCATATCCCATGCAATTCGAATTTACCTGAAAAGGGTAAAAAACAGACAAGTTAGAAGGATCCTTTATTAATAAAATAATAAAAATCTAATTCTACAGACTAGCTACAAAATCTTGCGATTCTGTAGCTGGTCTAAATAAGACACAAAATCAACACTAAAATCAGTTGAAAATCCTTTTAAAGAATTAAATTCAATTAACATCCAATAGCTATTTGAAAACGAATCATTGAAATTGAAATGGTTATACCACTCGAAATCAAACAGGATCAAGATCAATCAAATGATCATAGAGATACACATACTCTGTTTATTTTGTTACCACAAAATCGAACGAACAAAATCATAATCAACAGTTGTGAAATCGTTTGATATCAATTTGAAACTGATATAATCAAAACAAATTGTAGGAAATTTTTATGCTTCCTTATCAACAGGAGATACGATCGAATCCAAAAAGATCATTTTCAAATCGTTATAACTGTATTTACATAGCAAACGATTCATGCCACGAGTGGATCGACTCAAGTTCGCTTGCAAATCAATTCAAATGAAATCATAACAACATCAATTAATTGGTAACAGAACTCGTAAGAATTATCCGATCGTTTGTTATTGCAAATTGGGGAAACAAGATCGATTGACTTTGATCAAAATCGTTCTATTCAAACGAATTATAATCGGATTTGATAGAGATAATCTAGGTTGACCATTTCGTTTTACAAATCAAACAGAGCAACAATTATAATACGATTTCAACTCATAAAACAATCTTGCCAACTCAGATATGGGATAATCCAATCAGAATAAGAGTGAATCGAACAGTTAAGGTTTTAACATAGTTATTATGAATCAAAACCATTCCACGATTCGGGCGCATTTGCACAGGCTTAAATGAGAGCATTGTTTTCATACGAAACAGAGTAGTTCTTTCCAAATTGAAACTGAACAGTTTTGTATTCCTGTTCTTAGAAGATTACATGACACAGCATATTACAAGATCATAACAACCAAACTCATTGAAATCGTTTGCTAATCACTACACGTGAACCATAACGAAATCAAATCCAAACATGATCATATTCTAAATTGAGCATGAAAAACTTCCTGTTCAAGATGAATTTTAATTGAAAGAAAACCATCAGTTTCGTTAACTCAATCAGACAAACGAACAAATCAAATCTAAACGAAAACCAATCAAATCTGATAAAAATCTATCAATGGCTAAACTGAGAATGATCAACTCATGTATCTAAAACGAAATTCCATTTATTTTTAGCAAAGCGAAAAATATACAGGATTAACACATTATGACAGAGCCATTTCTAAATATAAACAGAGTTATTCGAAGACCAAATTCCAATCACTATATTAATCCTGGTCATTCACAAAACTAAAACAATATCAAAATCCATACCTTTATGGCAAGCAGATGGCTTGATCATGACAATTTGGAGTTGATAACGGCTATGGACGATTCAACATTCTTGAAAACGATGGAGCCAGTTGTCTTCTGCTTCTTATCAGTTGCTTGGAGTTTGTCTCTTTGGCTAGTCAACACTGCAACTTGACTTTCCAGTGATTGAATTTTCGATTGGAGTAGGGGAATGTCGATGTAGTATCGTTCCAACCACAAATCAAATTGGTCACAAGACGACTGTGTGGGCTTCGAAAGTGCAGGTGAGGGTTTGATTATATTGCCAAGGGTTTCGTTAAGTAGTTTGATACCAGGGTAGCTAAGATTATTCCTTAGGCAAGGGGGAAGATTCGTAACGAAATCATAAGGTGGCTCGGAGGATAGGCCCTGTGAGTAAGGGTACTCAATGGCTAGGAAACGTTCTATGTCAAAGTCCGAATCCTCACTAAGGACAATGGGCTTCTACTCAACCGAGGGTTTAGGTTTGGTCCTATCCGTTCTCGAAATCATCCGAGCATTCTTTTTACCCTTGGCATCAACAGTAGGATTTGCCTCAGCCTTTTCTCTTACAGGCTTTTTAATAGTCTCAACCTTCTCAGTCATAGCATCAGGTAAGTCAACATCAGGGTCGGACAAGGGTTTAGGAGAGGGAAGTAAGACATGGAAGGGCATGGGTGGCCCGACCTTGGTTTCATTCACCATAGGCTTGTCAACCTGGACAGGGTCTGTATCATCAAAACCATTTCGAGCGATGAAAGCTCTCCAGCTATCACCATGTAAACTCAAGTGATAAACAATGATAAGTTTAATAAGTCCATGGTGGAACAGGCTACTGTCGGCCTTCTTCCTTTTAAACCTTTTAGACATTTTATATAGGCTACGTTGAAAGTAAAAGGGCATATTCAACGGGTATCCCATAAAAATCATTAACAAACGCAGGTGGTAGAGAAACACGAGTCCATATCGACCTTCACAGGTCATGAACTGTTTGACTATTATCAGAAGGTCATGCCATCATGGTTTAAGAAAGGATATGGGCATACCTTTGTCACAAGATGTGACTTTTCGGGAGACGAACAGTAGTGGCCATGGAACCTCTTCCACTTTCGAATTTTTGAACCAACACTAGCCTGTGGCAGGTAACCCTGTAGCAAAACTAATAAACTTCTCATCGATTTCCAACTGTATGTCGCCCACCTTGGCTCTACAGCCATCAAAAGTGAGGGAGAATTGTTGTGCCACAACTAGATTAAAACCCTCAAATTGTTGTACAAAGGTGAGCCATCCGTTATCCTCCAAGTCTTTCCGGGCATTGTCAAATAATAGCAAGGCTTGGTTTCCGTTTGGCTCGATTCGCACGACTGATGCCATGGAGTCGAGCACATGGTAATCCCATGGTTTGGATCATAACACACACAGGAGCAAAGTGCATGAAGGGTTACCCGAGCTAACAGAGGTAAACGGGCATAAGGGATAGGCATAAATGTCATCGTGCAAAGGTGGTGGAGCTTATCTCTACCATGAAAAATAGTTATTGCCAAAGTACAACTATCGGCTTATCGCTGTTCTACCCATTATAGTATAGTTCAACAGTCATGTCACTTGGCCGACCAATGAATCCAAAGGTAAGTGTATAAACCAACGCACACAATCAATGTTGTGCCATAGTTTTAAACCATCAACATACAATTTGAAACCAATACCAAATATTTAACCATGCACCAATGTATCAGCTCATATCAATAGTTTAACCAATGTGCCAATGGGTCTTCATATAATCAACATGCCAATAGTTATGAAAATATGAACATAGGTATCATATTAAAAGATATATATGAAAGATTTAACCATAACACTTATGCATTTTCATGAAACCAAAGGTCAAATAGGTCAAATAACATGTAAATCCAAATTCCAATGCATTACAAACTCCATGAAACCAAGTCACACAATCAATCCAAGAATGTACAATGAGTACAGTTCGAAAGTTTTGCCAGCTGCGTAATGGTAAGTGAAATGTAAGCACAATGGGCATATTGACAAGAAGGATCATGACAGTTCAAATAATGATTTCAATGTGACTTAAAAAGACTAAGTTTTCACGCTTACAGTCGTGAAAACAAAACGAAGGCAAATGTGCAAATGTCGCAAAAATAAAAATGTCGTTTATATGAAAATTGCGACGAAAAATTGATGTTTGCAAAACATTGGTGTAGGCCGCTTATAAAACAATGGAAAAAAGCGGATTGGATGCCAACAAGTTCTCCACTGTGTATGTATTCTTCTCTATTATGTTCTATTGATCTCTATCTCTATCTCATGATCTCATAATCTCATTTTACAATGCAACAAAAAACTATCTAAGGACCGGCTCCACGATCTCTCATCGTCCTATCTATAACCTATCCTATCAAACTCTTAGCGGTTACCTACTTTGTCCTATTTTAATAACTGAAAGTTATTGCCAAATAAGAGTCAATACTCTATATCTGCAACCCCTTACTTTCATTAAGACTTTACAAACATGGCATATTTAAAAATGTTGCTTTCAAAAATATCTCAACAACTCGATTTACTTCTGAGTTAAATGTTGATTTGAAACTCTGTCATGCTGAGATGTCATTCCTTTGCCTTCATGCTTGCGTCTTTGACTTTGAGGTGATGCTTCTACATCGCCTTGAAAGTTTGGGAGAGAAACCTACAAGAAAGAAAGAAGCTTTCTAGGGAGGCAAAGGAGGCTTGTCTGAATACCTTGTCTGTTGTAGAGACAGAATTGCTTCAATTCAAAGGTAATGATATCTCTGAGACACTCGAGCAAATTGACTTAGAAAATAATCAAGAAAGCTCCATAAAGAATAAGTAAAGTATACAATCTATCATCCAATAGATGAACCATATTGATTTTCTCAAGATCAAAGATTTGTTGCTAAAACCTAGTTTGCAACACCAAATTATAGCCTAGATAGTAATGAAGATCCAGAAGAAGCTACCACTAGTACAAAAGAAGGTATTTTCCTTCGAATTGAACGAGAACATTGAACCTTCGAAATTTGTCATAGCATTGATGGAAATGTGTACCCATTTCAATGAACAGTCAAAAGAAAGAAAATATGGGACCAAATAAAGGAGCTTATGAAGTTCCAACACATAAAGCCATAACTCAACAAAATCTACATTTTTTTTTTCAATTTGGATTGAATTCTATATTTACATCAGATATTGTGGAAAGTCTAACTACTTTTAGTTAAGACAATTTTTGTATAAATACATAGATCTTATGTATTTTCCAGACTTCTTCTTGCTGAATGTAAAAAATAGAACTTATAGAATATTAATAGAAGACAAGAAAAATATTCTAAGTCTCTTTTGATTTGAGTTATGTGTTTTCCCTGTTTTTTCTTCCTCTGTTCCTACTGTGAGTAAAAAAAAGACCTTTGATCTGTGTAAATTGATGCATTATTAACCATCTGTCAAGGGCACATATTCATTTTTCTACTACTGCAAATGAGTGTAATTCATATCTTTCTTTATTTTAACAATTTTCTCAATCATTTCTACATCGCTTAAAATTAAATTTACGACTCAACTATTGAGACACTGCCTTTGTATTATATTATCATAAATTTCACTTAAAGTTACATATTAGATTAAATTTAAAAACGCACACATCGCACAAGACTATGCCATTGAATTGTCCAGTACATGCCATGCCAACACAAAATAATTGGACAATCATTAAAGCCATTAAAACCCACCTAGTCAACCCTGCCATCTCGGCACTTTCAGATCATAATTGGAAGCTGAAACCCCTATTATTAAGAACCCCTTACATTAAATGCTGAGGAATATGGCATTTCATGTCGCATATGCTGACATAAATTCGAAAAAAACGATGAAGGAAATCATAATCAAAGAATATATCAACTTTCCTCATGTTAAATCTCTCAAACTATCGAATTGATAAATTTCGGGTATGCTATGGTGATCAACCGTTCTTGCTCTCTTTCAAGATCAATGACTCACGGTTACTTTGGGCTTCCATACCTATGCATTTATTCCCAATTCAACCCGGCAGGAACTACACTTCCATGAAGCACTTGTTCAAACTTGCATTCAATATGACATCCATGCTCACTTTTTAGTGAGATGACTCTTTCTTCTTCAATGGTGGGAAGTTAGTTATAAAGGCGTGGGTAAATGCTCACATTTTGTTTTTTCTTTCATTTTACGAGTCTTTGTTTTTCATCACGTTACAAGTGCAATTTCTTTCAAATTATTCAAATTTCCATTTCGTATTATTAAATTATTCAAATGTATTACCAAATTGAAAACTTAATGGGTTAAGTATGAAGAATAGTAAACTGACTACTACGATCATTTCATTACTTATGGTTTGAAAATTAAAAATTTCAAACTTTTTTTGTGTATTGACTAAAGAAACTATCGTGGGCGGGCTGCTCCAACTCGCTTATCATCAATCGTGTTAATAAATTATTGAATCGATTTCCTCCGATGTCTACTAGTACTTGATAGGAAGGAACCCGGCTCAAGGGAAATATCAACTCGTCCGGTTGGTTGGATATTTCTTGACCTTGTCCTAGAAATCAATTCTACTGCAATCTCACAATCTAATTCAACTTCAAACAAGAAATATAATTACTAAATAATAATTTCAAGTATAATTTTGTAAGTACCATATATCATTGTATATACCCTAACCCTCTATACATACGGATACCCTAACCATATATATTGATATCCTAACCCTAATAAATTTGGGTTTTTCATATACATATGAAAATATTGCATCTGGGCGTTTGAAATAGCACAAAGTCATGCTACAGAGGCACACATATTGTGCAATTATTTTTTTTAAGAAACGAGGAAATTTAATGTATAAAATTGTGCACAAGTGCCAAGATAGAGCATTAAAACCTTAGTTTTTGGACCGAACTTGGCATGCCTATGGATACTTCTACTTTAAAATTAATATCAATATCAATTGTTTAAGTGGAAATTTCATGATCATGGCTGATTCCTCCACTCTTGTGACTTCAAAAACATTTTTAAAAAAACATTGTTTATTAAAAACATTTTTAAACTAACACAGTTTATATGCAAGAAGTCAAAGTGAAATTTTGTTAATCAAAAGTTAACATTAATTGCAAAACAACCTCACACATCTAAAAATAAACAAAAATGACCATTATATTAGAATTTTTATTCTAAAAACTTTTAAGATCTGGTTTTACATCAAATCTTTTATTATTTTAAGATCTATTTCTATCAATTAAAGATAAAAAAAAAGGAACACCAATCATTACATTATAATTCTTTTTTCCAATTTTTTTAAAATTTCACCACGTAAAGGTAAAGATGGAAACTTATCATTACATCTAAATCCCAACAAACAATATGTATTTTGTAATGTCTTGTTTTAAATCTTTTATAAAAAATTATAATTTCTTTCATTTTTAAAAAAATATATACATATTCAATAAATATAAATAAAAAAAAACATTTTAATTTATTATATTATTTAAAAATATTGTATTTTAAAAACTTTAATATATTTTAAACTTATTTAAAAAAAAAAAAAAATTATAATTTTTTTCATTTATTTAAATACATATTCAATAATTATAAATAAAAATTATTTTATTTTATTATATTATTTAAAAAAAAATCATATTTGAAAATTTTTAATTATGTTTATAGGAATACACTTACTTGAAATGGGCACATTAATTAATTTTTTAATCTTTAACGTGTTTTCAATGGATTGATGATGATGATGATTAATGTCAATAGGTCTATTGGAAGGTAAAGGATTACTTGCAATTCTTTAGAATTTTGTTTCTGTGTTAGAAAATGATTAAGAGCATCTTTCCAAAATCACCATAGTTTTGTTGAGTTAAAATGTTAGGAAGATTGTTAGTGTGAAAAATATTTTGAAATTGAAATCTAATCTGGGTATAGGCTCGACAATCTAAAAGAAAGTGCTTTTCATCTTCAACCTTCTTAGTTTCACAAAGGTGTCACACTCTCTCAGCCCGTGGTGTTTTAGGAACCGACCAACGCTATGTTTCACTATGGAGCTCATGAGAATTTGTTCTTATCTTAGGAATGTTTTTTCTTTTTCTTTACATTTGTCAAAATAGAGAGATAATTTTGATCTTCTAGATTATGGTTGATTACATCCTTATAATATCTTAATTTTATTTTTTCCTCCAACTCTTTATCACACCACATATTCTCCTTAAATTTTGATTTGATGATATTTTTAATAGTATACTTATTTTGCAAAATGGTGTCTTCTATGATTCCCCAATAGTTTAGCCGAAACTAGGCATCTTTATGCCATCCTAGCTTGAGTCCAATTGGATTTTGAAGAAATTTTAGGAAACTGCTTGTCTTCCATGTTGTTTAAGTTGTTCTTGGACATTAGGTATCTAGTCATAGTCGTGATCTCAATGGGGGAAGGCTTGCCTCTAAGAGGAGGATGGGATAGGGCATATTTCCTTTAATTTTGAGATTATAGGTTATAAAATTCTTTTGTATTTTCTCTATCTTGCTCCATGATTCATGAGAGATACTACATCCCCAGACTTCACATCCATAAAGAATGAATTGTGTAACAAGAGTCTCAAAGAGGAGTTTCTTCTTATCCCAAATCCAAAGATCAGTTGATTTACAATTGTTTTCAAGCCCATAATATGCTTTCCATCCCCCAATAATCCTTTTCTCAATGCTATAATTCCAGTTAATCTTGTAGTGAATATTGATTCCAAGATATTTGTATGAAGTCACTTCCTCCAAGTTATTCCTCCAAGAAATCTTCTAACTTGCCAATGTATATGCCAAAAAGGGTAGGGGACAAGGGACAACCTTGCTTGACTCCAATATTGCATTTAATATCTTTAGACAAGCCCTCAATGCTTTTGAACTTTGCAATAACATTCTCATACAACCTTATTGCAACAACCCTCAACTCGAAAGACACTTTTATCTCTTCCAACCTACTCCAAAGTTTTTTCCTAGGAACTGTGTCAAATGTTTTTCTAACGTCAACAAAACAACAACAAAAATTGGTTTTAGTATTGCGGAACTCCTTTGCAGTGATCCTAAAGGTAACAAGATGGTTCACAGTTGAATGATATCTCATAAATCTAGCATGGAATTTAACTTTTTTACTGTGAATTTCTAGCCAAAGGCTAATCTTCTTTTCTGAAATAATTCCATAAAGGTTGGCTAAAATCATGCTAATCATAATGGTCCTATCATTAGAGGAATGTTTTTATCCCCATTTTTAAAAATAAGAAAAACGATGCTTGGCGTCTAGGGTTTAGAGAAGCCCTACTTGACTGCTAAATTGAAGAGCTTGTGTATGTGAGGGATGAGGATATGCCCCCCAATTTTAAAAATTTCAGAGGATAAAATCCTCACAATAAATGGAGTGTGATTTCAACCATTATCTTCCTCACTTTTAAAAATGTATATGTTTATGTGTTTACTTTTTCACATTTACTTAATATGATTAAGAAATTACTCTTGGGGCCATTTGAATGTAATTAATGTAGTAATGGACTATGTAATTATGGTAAACATTTAAATGGATCACTTATTAGTCCCTGTCGAAGGCGTAGAGGGACTATAGCGATCGATAAATCTTTGACTTCATATTAGTTTGTCCCTTGACTGTAAATATTTTCATAATCTCTATTGTTGGAACTAGAGAACTAAAAACATTATTTTTTATATAATAAAAAATACCATATATGTCATGATCTGATTGGATAACAGATTGGAGGTCTTATTTCCAACTTCTCTATTCCCAATGTTTTATATGTTAGCATATCTGATGCAGGAGCATCGCCAACACATCAAGTTAGCCAGTGCGGAAGCGGAAGACAGTTGGATGAGCTAGCACAAATTTTGAAAATGCTTTGGAACTGTTGCGCGAACATTAATGAAAATTTAATGAGGTGCACTTTGTATAATGTAATGGACCTTGAGCAGATAGCTCTCATCCTTTAGTAGATAGTCGACATTTGATATAGTTAATGCTGGTAGATAGGATTTTAATTCATAGATTTGATAGTTTTAGAAAGAAAGAGGGAAAACGGATATAGACACCCTCATGGTGTATTGTAAGAAAAATTTCAAAATTTCAGCATTCAGGAAGAAGAGAAAGTAGAGAGTTGTATGAAGAACACCCATGTACAGGCATTTGAATTAATAGAAGAAAACTTTAATTCAAATTCATGGTTTGTGTTGTTTCTCTGTGTATTGATGTTATGCTCATGAATATTTGCTTCCTGTCATACATTTGCTTTTATATGTTGTGTATGTGATTCCATGGTGGAATTGAAGTCTGAGAGAGTGAGTGAATAAGTTTCAATTGTTTCTCAAATTGAGCCAGAGGATTCCTGCAAGGAGTGCAGTCGAATTTGTCCGCAAGGAGTGCGTTGACAGAAGGGTTCAATTAGAGATAGCTTTTGTTCTCATTTCCTCGAAGGTGCAGTTAGGCACAGTGTCGTGCAAGGAGTGTGCAGGCCAGGTAAAAGTCTCAGGGTTGTGAACCCGAGTAAAGTACTAAAGACTGTTGTTCCAAGGAATGCACAGAGTCGAGAAACTTCAACTCTCAGTCGAGGTTGAAGGATTTCCGCAAGGAGTGCGTGAAAAGAGTTCTCTCTTTCGAAGAGACCGAGTAACTGTGGAAATCTCAGGAAGGATAGGCCTCTGAGTTGTTGAAGAACAGCTTAGACAAGTGTGACTTGAAGTTGCAAGGGCATCGCAGGTTGGAAAGTAGGTGAGCAAGTCTTGTGAGGAGACGTTTAGTCATCCCGTGGATTTACGAAGGGAAGAACGGATGACCGAAATCCTTTGAGGAAATTTTGAGAAGTTCCATGGACCGTTGGATCTTACGAAGGTGTAGGGAGGTTACCGTGTAAGTGTGGAAGAGGTTCGAAGCTTAGGAGGGGGCAGAGCTGTCGATTACAAGTCGTAAGGACCGTCAGATCTACATGTGGTATCGTGTATCGAGGATTCACGAGTCGAAGCTCCAAGTTTGTGCAGCGTGAATTGCGATATCACGATCTGTGATATCCCAACGAGCCCAAAACTGTCCATCAGTGGGGACGCGTGTCAGACGATCCAGAGGAGTCGGGGTTCAGTGCATCGGGGGTTTTGAGGACGAGATACTCAGACAGTTTGGAATCACGATCCGCGATGTCCCGACGGGAGAGTAGTGTGGGCCACAACAGGGTTAGTGGAGTACAGGTGGCATACCATATCGGTGATCGGGAAAAGGTAAGTCCCAAATCTTTTTACATCAGGATTCACGATCCCGCGAATTCCGAAATCCTGATAGAAGCGACGGGAGGTGGAAACTAAATTCGCGCGTGTGCATCGGAGGATCGACACATTGGGGTTCGGAGTTTGGAAATTCCAATTGTTAACATCGCGAGTGGCGAGATTGCGATAGAAGGAAACCCGATAGCCAGGGGAAAGGTCAACGTTGACTCGCATCGGATTTTGGGAAATTGTGAGGCACAAAACACACGACCATAGGATTCCTAAAATTGCGAAGTCCGATTTCCTGATCATTAAGGGAGATCAGTGGAAGAGTTGTTATGGGTAAGGAAAATTCCCGATAGGGAATTAGAAGAACATTGGAGTTCTTCGGACTGTGAGTAATAGAAGATCCTGTGTGAGTGACGTGCTCCGAGGAGTGCGACTGCGCCAGTGTCATATCAGAGCGGGAATATCTCTTTGCTTTATGTATCAGAGGAGAAGGAAATTCACCATGTCGCCCAGGAGAAGTGATGCGCAGTCACCTGATCCATAGGATAGAGAGGTGCGAAGAAGAGGCAGGCAGGTAATAAATCCAGAAATGGAGAGGCAGATGAATGATCTTCGAGCAAGACTTGAAGAGATGGAGACATCTCAAAGACGCACAGCTAGTGCGGGGAATCTTAGTGATTCCGACAGTGAATTTGAAGCTGAACGCGAGGAGGAAGTTGCAGCCGAGGATGCAGCGAGTGAACGCCTAATCAAAGATATTGCTAGGATGGGCGCAAAGGAAAAGATGGACATTCCAGTTTACGAGGGAAATTTGGATGCATAAGAGCTTCTGGATTGGATTAGAGCTCTTGATACTTACTTCGACTACGAAGATGTCGAAGAAGATAAGAAAGTCAAGCATGCTGTTACATGCTTGAAGGGACATGCAGCATTGTGGTGGGACGAGATACAAGATGATAGACGCTGCAAGGAAAAGCAGAAGATCAAGAGTTGGGATCAAATGATTGCGAAGATGAAGGCAAAATTCATCCCGAGAGACTACCAAATTACTCTGTTCAGGAGGATGCAGAACCTGAGACAGAAGCTGATGACAGTGAAAGAATACACTGAGGAATTTTATCGACTGAACATCAGGGCAGGCCATCGGGAGAGCGATGATGAGAAGGTTTCTAGATATCTGAATGGTTTGAGATACGACATTCAGGATGAATTGAGCATGGCAACCATTCAAACTGTGGAGGACACTTATCAGATGGATTTGAAAGCTGAAGAGAAGTTGAGCCGTAAGAAAGGTCAGCGAGGGCGAGGTAGGAGTCAGCCCCGAGGCAAGTCAGTTGCCCAGGACAAATACCAGAAGCCCAAGGAGGAATGGAAGAAACCTCAGGGTAAAGTTGAGAGAGGTGGAACCTCACAGAGAGGGCCATACGTTGAACAGAGGGGACAACATACAGAGCAGAGCGGAGGATATGTTGATGGTAACACTTTTCGTCGTACCAGAGGTAGAGGAAGAGGAAAAGGTGGAGTAATCACATGCTTCACATGTGGAAAGAATGGGCACAAGTCTTACGAGTGTCCAGAGAAAAAGAAGGACATTGGGGAAGCTCACATCACCAAAGCGCAGAAGCGGGATGTTGAAGTCGAAGATATAGTAGGCGGAAGGTCACTGATGATGCGTAAAACTCTCTTAACACCAGGGAAGGAGGTGGAGGACTCATCTCAAAGGAACAGACTTTTCAGAACAACTTTCAAGACCAAGGATAGGGTGTGCAAGGTTATCGTGGACAGCAGTAGCACAGTTAATCTCATTTCAACCGAGATGGTGGAAAAGTTGGAGCTGGAGATGACTGATCACCCGAGTCCATACAAGGTTTCATGGCTACAGAAGGGACATCAGGTAAGTGTCACCAAACAGTGTTTAGTTGAATTCAAGATAGGTGGATATAATGATAAAGTACTCTGTGATGTCATTCCCATGGATGTATGTCATCTATTGTTGGGTAGACCATGGCAATATGACATAAATATGATTCATGATGGGAGAATGAACACATATACCCTGGAGAAAAATGGGAGAACCCATATGTTGCTTCCGGTAAAGGATAAGGAGGTGAATCCAGAGGTAAGCAACACCGTACTTCTCATGAGTGGGAAGGAGCTTCTTACAGAGGTGAAGAAGAAAGAAGATCCACAATTCTTTGTGGTCAGGAAGCCAAGGATTGTTTTGACTAGCACAAGAGTGGATGATCTACCAGGGGAGGTTCAGGAACTGCTGGAAGAGTCCGCTGACATCATAGTGGACGAATTACCTCATTCGTTACCATTGATGAGGAGTGTGAGTCATCATATAGACCTCATACTAGGAGCTAGTTTTCCGAATAAAGCTGCGTACAGGTTGACACTGCAAGAAAATGAGGAGGTTAAAAGACAGGTCCAGGAGTTGTTGGACAAAGGGTTAGTCAGGGAAAGCTTGAGTCCGTGTGTTGTTCCAACGGTACTCAGTCCAAAAAAATATGGAGGCTGGAGGATGTGTACCGACTCAAGGGCCATCAACAAGATAACCATCAGGTACAGGTTTCCATTGCCGCATATGGATGGTTTAATGGATTGCTTGAGCGGAGCAATTTTTTTTTCAAAAGTTGATTTGAAAAGCGGATATCACCAAATTCGCATGAGAGAGGGTGATGAATGGAAAACAACATTCAAGACAAACGAAGGTTTGTATGAATGGCTTGTCATGCCGTTTGGCTTGACGAATGCGCCAAGTACCTTTATGAGGTTGATGAATGAAGTCCTGAAGGAATTCATCAGGAAATTTGTCATCGTATATCTGGATGATATACTGATTTACAGTAAATCAGAGGCTAGACATATGAAACATTTGGCCATTGTGATGAAGAGGCTATAGCAGGAGAAGTTGTTGATTAATATGAAGAAATCCTCATTTATGAAGACAGAACTCATTTACTTGGGTTTTGTTATTTCGGCTAATGAGTTGAGGATGGATCCGGATAAGGTAGAAGTGATCAAGAATTGGCCATCACCGAGAAATATTTTTGAGGTGAGAAGTTTTCATGGTTTGGCTAGTTTCTACCGGAACTTCATCAGGAATTTCAGTGGAATTAGCACAACAATGATGGATATAGTGAAAAAACGGCATAAATCTTTTCACTAGACAACAGAGGCTGAGAAGAGCTTCAATCTATTGAAGCGAAAGATCATGGAACAACTAGTGTTGGTGTTGCCGGATTTCTTGAAGACGTTTCAGGTGAAATGTGATGCAAGTGGGTTTGCCATAGGAGTGGTCTTGAGTCAGGAAGACTGACGAGTTGCATATTTCAGCGAGAAACTGGATGAGGCAAAAATAAAGTATTCCACGTACGATAAGGAATTCTATGTTATCATACAGGCATTGAAGAAGTGGAGGCATTACTTGATCCCGAAAGAATTTGTATTGTACAGTGATAATCATGCATTATAGTTTATGACTCAACAGGAGAAATTAAATCAGAAACATGCAAAATCGGTAGAGTATATGTAGAATTTCACATTTGTGATTAAGCACATTTCTGGTACTGCTAACAAAGTGGTTGATGCTTTGAGCAGGAAATGTTTACTGTTGCAGGAGTTCCGAGTCAAATATTGGGTTTCGATAATCTCAGGGACATGTACGCAGAAGATGCAGATTTTGGAGAGGCGTATGAAGCAACTGAGAATCCAGTTCTCAGAGATAGAATCCCTTTGATAGATTATATGATCCAGGAGGGATTTCTATTCAGAGGCAATCAATTGTGTATTCCAAATTGCTCCATGAGGGAGAATCTGTTGAAGGAGAAACATAGCGGAGGCTTGGCAGGACACTTTGGCCATGAAAAAACATTCGCGAAGCTGAATGAGTCGTATTTTTGGCCAGGAATGCGAGCATATGTCAAAAGGTTTTTAGACAGATGCAGGATTTGCCAGCATTCAAAGGGGAGAAAACAAAATGCAAGTTTTTATCATCCATTGCCCATACCGGAAAGGCCGTGGGAGACGATAAGCATGGATTTCGTATTAGGATTGCCAAGGATGCAAAGAGGATTTGATTCTATCTTTGTGGTAGTGGACAGGTTTTCCAAGATGGCACATTTTATCCCATGCCAGAAAACCAGCGATGCGACTCACATCACAAATTTGTTCTTCAAAGAGGTCATTCGACTTCATGGGTTGCCGAAAAGTATAGTTTCGGACAGAGACACTAAATTCATAGGGAATTTCTGGAGGACATTATGGAAGAATCTAGGAACTAATTTGATGTTTAGTTCAGCTTATCATCCTCAGATGGATAGACAAACAGAAGTGGTGAATAGAAGTCTGGGAGACTTGCTGAGGAGTTTGGTGATAGAGCACCACAACAATTGGGACAATATATTACCACAGTCTGAGTTTGCATACAATGATTCAGTGAATAGGAGCACAGGATGAATTCCATTTCAGGTTGTCTATGGGATGCAGCCGAGGGGAGTTTCTGAATTGAGGGATTTAGAACAGGCTGCGACTAGCAGCGCTAGTGCAGAAGAATTTGCTGAGGCGATGAAGGAAATTCATGACCAGGTGAAGCAACAACTGATAGATTCAAACCATGAGTATAAGTGCAGAGCATAGCAGCATCAGAGACAACTTCGGTTTGAAGTTGGTGATCTAGTTCCGACACACATGAGAAAAGAAAGGTTCCCGAGGGGAACATATAATAAGTTGAAAATGAAGAAAATTAGACCATGTAAGGTCTTGAGAAAATTCGGGGAAAATGCTTATGAGATAGCGCTAATGGATGGGATCGGAATATCTCTGATATTCAATGTCGCAGATTTATACCAGTACAAGGCTGGAGAAGTAGAGACTGGAACTAAGCAGCCAGTGATCCAGTGGATGAAACAATTGCCAGTTGCAGAAAAGCCGCAGATGGAGTGCATATTGGACAAGAGAGTGAGTAAGAACACCAGGAGGAAAGAATACTATGAGTATCTGGTCAAATGGAAAAACCACCCAGTGGAAGATGCCAGCTGGGAGAGCGAAGCAGTGATACAGAAGGATGGACATACCGTGCAGGAGCTCATGGACAGGAGCCCATGAAATTTTTCAAGCCAAGGATTATGATGCAGGAGCATCACCAAGACATCAAGTGAGCCAACGCTGAAGCGGAAGACAGCTGGATGAGCCAGCACAAATTTTGAAAATGATTTGGAACTGTTGCGCGAACATTAATGAAAATTTAATGAGGCGCACTTTGTATAATGTAATGGACCTTGAGCGGATAGCTCTCGTCCTTTAGTAGATAGTCAGCATTTAATATAGTTAATGCTGGTAGATAGGATTTTAATTCATAGATTTGACAGTTTTAGAAAGTAAGAGGGAAAACGAATATAGACACCCTCATTGTGTATTGTAAGAAAAATTTCAGAATTTCAGCATTCAGGAAGAAGAGCAAGTAGAGAGTTGTATGGAGAACACCCATGTACAGGCATTTGAATTAATATAAGAAAGCTTTAATTCAAATTCATGGCTTGCGTTGTTTCTCTGTGTATTGATGTTATGCTCATGAATATTTGCTTCCTGTCATACATTTGCTTTTATATGTTGTGTATGTGATTCCATGGTGGAATTGAAGTCTGAGAGAGTGAGTGAATGAGTTTCAATTGTTTCTCAAATTGAGCCAGAGGATTCCTGCAAGGAGTGCAATCGAATTTGTCTGCAAGGAGTGCGTTGACAGAAGGGTTCAATTAGAGATAGCTTTTGTTCTCATTTCCTCGAAGGTGCAGTTAGGCACAGTGCCATGCAAGGAGTACGCAGGCCAGGTAAAATTCTCAGGGTTGCGAACCTGAGTAAAGTACTAAAGACTGCTGCTGCAAGGAGTGCGCAGAGTCGAGAAACTTCAACTCTCATTCGAGGTTGAAGTATTGCCGTAAGGAGTGCGTGCAAAGAGTTCTCTCTTTCGAAGAGACCGAGTAACTGTGGAATGCTCAGGAAGGATAGGCCTCTGAGTTGCTGAAGAACAACTTAGACAAGTGCAACTTGAAGTTGCAAGGGCATCGCAGGTTGGAAAGTAGGCGAGCAAGTCTCATGAGGAGACGTTTAGTCATCCCGTGGATTTACGAAGGGAAGAACAAACGGCCGAAATCCTTTGAGGAAATTTTGCGAAGTTCTGTGGACCGTTGGATCTTACGAAGGTGCAGGGAGGTTACCGTGTAAGTGTGGAAGAGGTTCGGAGCTCAGGAGGGGGAAGAGCCATCGATTACAAGTCGTAAGGACCGTCATATCTACACGTGGTATCATGTATCGGGGATTCGCGAGTCGAAGCTCCAAGTTTGTGTAACGTGAATTGCGATATCACGATCCACGATATCCCGATGAGCCCAGAACCATCCATCTGTTGGGACACATGTCAAACGATCCAGAGGAGTCAGGGTTCAGCGCATCGGGGGTCTTGAGGATGAGATACTCAGACAGTTTGCAATCATGATCCGCAATATCTCAACGGGAGAGTAGTGTGGGACACAACAGGGTTAGTGGAGTACAGGTGGCATACCATATTGGGGATCGGGAAAAGGTAAGTCCCGAATCCTTTGACATCAGGATTCGCGATCCCGTGAATTCTGAAATCCCGATAGAAGCGACGGGAGGTGGAAAGTAAATTCGCACGTGTGCATCAGAGGATCAGCACATCGGGGTTCGGAGTTTGGAAATTCCAATTGTTAACATTGCAAGTGGCGAAATCGCGATAGAAGGAAACTCGATAGCCAGGGGAAAGGTCAATGTTGACTCGCGTCAGATTTCGGGAAATCGTGAGGCACAAAACACACGACCATAGGATTCATGAAATCGCGAAGTCCGATTTCCCAATCATTAAGGGAGATCAGTGGAAGAGTTGTTGTGGGTAACGAAAATTCTCGATAGGGAATTAGAAGAACATTGGAGTTCTTTGGGCCATGAGTAATAGAAGATCCTGTGTGAGCAGCATGCTCCGAGGAGTGCGGCTACGCCAATATCCAAAGTTTTTGATCATCTACAGTCTTTCTGAATTTTTACTATTTTTATTGAAATGTTTAGATATCCAAAGTTTTGAGCATCTAGAGTTAGGTTTTTATTAGTTGACTTCATATTAGTTTTTCCTTTAACTAATTGTTTTTTTCATAGTCTCTATTGTTTGAACTATTGTTATTATTATTATTATTATTTATTGTTATTATCAAGTACCTAGGCATTTTTATTATTATGTACGTAAAGAGGCATGCCAGACTGCATTCTTTCTTAAATGTTTACACAATGTGAGGCCCTTGGATGGTCATGACAGCCTTAAATGTTTACCTAACAGGCCTGACAACCATAAATGTTTACTTAACAGGCGTGTTACAGTACATTTTCCTCCGATTTCTTTTTATACATTATTGTCTGCAGTGAATATGGGCAATATTGTTCTTCAACGACATTACTGGTTCACTGGTTGATGCTTGTTTGTTGGTTTGGTGGATGTTTCTTATTGTTGTTTGATTCAAATTTGAAAAGTTGAGGTCCTGTAGTTTCACCTAGACCCCTTAGTGCTTGTTCACTGGTTTGTTGTTTTCCTGTTTCTCTTGCTTGCTTCAACTTTTCAAGGTTGGGGTCCTATATCTATAGTTGGAACTATTGTTGCAGTTTGCACACATGGGATTCTACAAACGCAATTGGAACTGCGCTCCTGTCATTCCCCATTGACGGGTGGGTTTCAGTGCCATGTTTAACTTCCTATTCATTGTTTGTTGTTTTCTATTTCCAGTTTGCAGGTAAAAATTTTCAATACTAGGAATGCCTGAGTCAAAATCCTCTTACAGAACATCTTTGTGTGAGAGTACTAAAACCAAAAAACCAGGAGTGTGGCACTTTCTTGGTATTGTTCTTGAACTTCATTGATTGACACAGAGCCCACCTCTATCGCATCCATAGGGACATATAAAAAAGGAAATCGAATTTTCTTCTCATTTTTTCTGTTCCTAAAAACCATACGTTTGGTGCATTTTTTTCCAGGTTATTCGCTTCCAATCACATGTTTCCACTTCCATGTCCTGAACATCAAAACAAGACTCATTGGAAAATAGCAATGAAAAAAACATATGAGGTACAATCTGAAAAAAAAAAAAATGCACCAAACGTATGGTTTTCAGGAACAAAAAATGTAAGGAGAAAATTCGATTTCCTTTTTTATATGTCACTATGGCTACGATGTGGTGGGTTCTGTGTCGAAAATTGGTGTTCAGGAAAAAGACAAAGATAGTATGATAGTCTTGTTTATGTGGTCGTAGTAGTCACATAAAAAGATGTTCTGGAAGAGGCTTTTGACTGAGACATTCCTAGTATTGAAAATTCTTACTTCCAAACTAGAAAAAAAAAAATGAATAGGGATGCAACCATGGAAGTGAAACTTACCCATGAATGGGGAACAACAAAAGCATTGTTCCAATCGTGGATGAAGAATCCAAACCGTGCAAAATGAAACTTTCTTAAATGTTTACACAGTGGGAGGCCCTTGGAGGGTCCTCACAACCTTAAATGTTTACCTGACAGGCTTCACAGCTTGAAATGTTTACTTAATAGGCATGTTACAATACATTTTTCTTAGGCTTTTTAATACAATCTTGTTTGTAGTGAATTTGGGCAATATTGTTCTTCACCATCATTACTGGTTGATTGGTTGGTGCTTACTTGTATGTTCGATGGATGTTGCTTATTTTTTTTTATTCAACTTTCAAAATTTGAGGTTCGTAGCTGCAGTTGGACCTCTTGGTGCTTGTTCACTGGTTTGTTGTTTGTTGCTTGCTCTTGTTTTCTTCAACTTTGCAAGGTTGGGGTCATGCATCCCTAAATGGACCTGTTGTTGCAGTTTGCACGGTAGGTGTTTTTCATCCATGATTGGGGATGCTCTTATGTCATTCCCCATTCATCGGTAAGTCTCAGTGTCATGGTTTCATTCCTATTCGTTGGTCGTTGTTTGCTATTTCCAGTTTGCAAGTGATAATTTTCAATACTGGGAATGCCTGAGCCAAAATCCTCTTGCAGGACATCTTCATATGTGACTACTACGACCAGAGAAACAAGAGTGTGATGTTGTATTGGTATTATTCTTGAACGTCGCTATTTGACAAATATCCCACCTCTGTCACAGGCATAGTGACATATAAAAAAGGAAATCGATTTGTCTTCTTGTATTTTTTGTTCCTCAAAACCATACGTTTAGTGCATTTTTTCATGTTGTTTCCTTCCAAAACATCTTGTTCCCATTTGATTGTCAATGTTGGACACAAAATCCACCTATGTTGCACCCATAGTGAGATATGAAAAAGGGAATTGAATGTTCTCTTCACATTTTTTTTCCTGAAAACCATATGTTTGAGTGCAACCTTGGCACTGAAACCTACTCGTCAATGTGAAACATGAGAAACATAGTTCCAATTGTAGATACAAAATCTGAACCATGTAAAGTGAAAAAACAGGTCCAACTGTGGATGCAGGGCTTCAATCCTACAAAGTTGAAGAAAACAAGAGCCATAAACAAATAACAAACCAGTGAGTCAATTGACCAGGGATTTTTTTGTGACTACTATCGGACTACTGTTTTGTGACCGAATTCCAAAATAGAGGAGTGGGAATGGCCATGCACTGCTGTGGATAGAGGGTGCACCGGTCTATGGAAATGAAAACAACTCTCATATTGAACAATTTCTGGACAAATACATGACATGCAACACAGATCATTTGGATCTAGGGCTTGGCAAAGTTTATAGACATTATCATACAAGAAGTTGTAAAAAAGGAAAAAATCACATTTCAGATACAGCTTCCCTATGCCTCCAATGAGAACAACAAGAATCGTAGAGCTAATTAGTTTGGAGGACAATGTTCTCATTGAGAAATATAAATATTTTTTCACATTTCTATAACTAGGAGACTTTGATGACTTAATGAGCTTCCAAGAATTCTTGGAAGAGATAAATATAACAAAACATGAGTACATCCAAGGCATACAATCTACACTTAAACAACCAACAATTTTCCTTAATTGAAAATTTTTACATATATGGAACAAAAGTTTCTCCAAGGACCAGTCAGTTATGTGGAATGAAAATACAAATGCACAGTATGTCCTCGATGCATATTCCACAGCATCATATTGTACCTCGTACATCACAAAGGTTGACAAATCTATGACAAGTGCATTTATAAGAATACACAAAGAACATGAAAAAAATCATATTGATACTATGAAAATGATATGTGCACTTGGAAATACATTGCTTGATCTTCAACAAATGTCTGCTCAACAAACAATCCATATTGCACTTTCTATGCCCTTGGACCATGGTTCAAGGAAATGTGTCTTCACAAACACATATCCACTTGAGAAACGCAAATTGGAACATGGTTTTACATTTGGGCCAACAAAAATACTATTAAAATAAAATAATATGAAAAATATTGAAATGGATATAAACAACATCTCTTTTAACTTGAACCAGAGTTTGTTGAGCTCTAACTATATTTCATAGATGAGAATGTTTTTCCCATAGTTAATGTGTTTCTATGGCTTCATAATTATCATACTTAAGTGTTGTTGTGTGAGGATAAATTTATTTTCTCCCTTTCTTTTTCCTCTTCTATACTTACCTGTTTTTCCCTTTTCTTCTTCCCCTCTATTATCCGTTTTTGTTTCTATACTTAGTTGTGTTTCTATGCTCGTGGGTTCCTGGGGTGGAAAACTGAAAAATCCTCATCTCCATCTATATATTCACATCACAAGTCCGACCGACCGTTATTCATTTTCATACTTAGCCAATTTTATGGCCGCGGGTTCATGGGTAGGCACTATTGAACTCTCATTCCATGTGTTCGGGGTATACATATTGCACCCAAAACTTCGGTGATCTACAATTCTACCCTGGACTGCTCAAACTCACAAGCCTCACTCTACCTATGATGACTCTGTCTGACTACCCCTCCTTTCCATACTTAGTCAAGTCTTCAAATTTTTGCGGGTTCATGGACTCCTAGGCTCACAAAAGTTTGAAAGACTTTTTCACTCCCCTCCATCCCCACCAGCTTTGCCCTTCCCAATGCACATTAATTATGCTTTTACTAGTGAAAACTCACCAGACAGGTTCGAAAATATTGGCACTAATAAGAAGAAATCTCGAGGACATCTCCCATTAAAATGCATTAATGGGAAAATATTATGGGATCTGATGATTTTTTTGTGTCGATCTTGAATTGGCAAAAAATTGTTGGTTATTTTAGTTTCTTTAAGGCATCATCATAGTAAGAATGCAATATTGTGCTAGCCCATTGTCATATGCAAAGTTGTTGACTTCATGTCCCTCTTTAATACTGTGCATATATTACAGGTTGTCATATTTGAGAATATGCTTGCATATGAAAATGTTAACTCATATTTTCTCTATCACCGATGCATTTGAGCAAAATTTACAAGCTGAAAACACCCTTGAAATTGGAACATGGTTTACATTTGGGCCACAAAAATACTATTAAAATAAAATAATATGATTAGTATTGGAATAAATATAAATAAATTATCTTTGTACTCGAACTTGAGTTTGTCAAGATCCAGGTATATTTCATAGCTGAGAATGTTTTTCCCATAGTTAATGTTTATGGATGGGAGTTCCCGGATTGGAGCTATCAAACTCTTATGCCCCCTGTTCTATGATATACATCTTTCACCCAAACCTTATGTGATCTACAATTCGACCCCAGACTCCTCGAAATCACAATATTCACTCTACCTATGATGAGTCTGTCATTGTCCATCTAACCACACTCTCTTTCCATACTTAGTCTATTATTCACCTCTTGTTGTCGTAGATTCGTGGGTTCACAGAATCCTAGGTTCGGAAAAGTTTGAAAGAATTTATCACTCTCGTCCATCCCTACCACCTTCACACACATCCCAATGAAAATTACTTACCCTTTTAATTGGTGACAATTCACCACACAAGTTAAAAAATATTTTCATTAATAACTGCAAAGCTCAAGTACATCTCTGATTAAAATGCATTAAACCAAGATCCATGGGAGATTATAAATTATCATCCCCCAGTGTTCATTTTAAATACTATCAGGAGACAATTACTGTCACATGTTGCAATACAAACAAATATTCATCAAAGCATTAGCTTTTCTCACAGGCACCCCAGATGCAATCCAGTTGCCTGATATTGAATCGACAGAAGTCAATATTATGGGATCTGAACTTTCATTTTTTTTCTTATCTTGACCTCTGAAAAATTGTTGTTTAATTTAGTTTTTTTAAGGCATTTTTCCCCGCCTTTCCATACTTTGTCGATTCTTCACCTCCTGTTGTCACATATTCGTGGGTTCTCGGGCTTCCAGGTTCACAAAAATTTCAAAGCATTTTTCACTCCTGTCCATCTCTGTCACCTTTGCACCCTTCCCAATGCACATTAATCATGCCTTTATTAGTGACAACTCACCACACATATTCAAAAATATTGGCATTAATAGGAGGAAAGGTCAAGGACATCTCCCATTAAAATGCATTAAACCAACATTTATGGAAGATTATATTATCATCCTCCAACGTTCATTTTAAATACTTATTCACATTTCCCTCTATCATCGAAAACTTGGGCTCTAAGGTGCCTTCCTTGTAATGTTCTTGGTCATCCACATGTGAGACAACTTAGAGATGCCATTCAAGCCCAATTGAAAGACGAGGGAGTGGTTTTATATGACATCATCTTTGAGGGAAAAAAAATATGTTAGCCAACAAAAACTCATAAAAAAAATATTCAAGTATCTTATGATTGGTATTCTCCCTGTATTTGATCCTTTTGTTGGTTGAAAGAATGCCTGGATATTTGTATGTTGAAATTATTTGTTTTGTTACTGGAAATTGGAAGGGACTTTGAAGTCACCTGCAAAACACTCCTTTGTTGAAGTATATATCTTCTTCCAACAACACAGATTTGGAAAGTGTATCAAATCTTGTAGATCGCACCATAATTTATCTTTCATCAGAGGAGTCACACATATTGTAGATTACAAAATGGTCTGTAATATATGTAAGTCACGCTAAATATTAATCCATGCATGAATATACTCAAAAGGAAATTATAAATTTGGATCCTCACGAAGGTGAGAAACTGTGTGAGTAGTTGAATCAACATCCTAAAATTACAGAACTTTCTGTGTCAAAGTTTGATGAGGGACTTCTGGGTGTAGTAACAGACTTGACAGAAAGTCATCTTCTTTCTCAAATTTTTTTCACTGACCTACAGATGTAGTAACAGACTCGACATAAAATCAACTTTATATCACTACTGCACATTTTTTTCACTATTCCTATGCAAATAATTGGATCCGGGTCGAAGAGCTTACCACTCTTTGCAAGAATATTTTCCTAGTGGTTGAAGGTGGGTATATAATCAGGGAACGAGGATCTCCAAATTTTTTGATGTCCACATCGACAAGTAACTAGGAAAAGTTAATGTGAAGGAAATCTGGAGTATGGACTTTGCAACACTTTCTAAATATTACTTTATACTACCACCTTATGCATGAAGTTTGATGTATTCAGGTAATGATTTGGTTTCTGAAGATCACCTTTTACCACCACCTTCATGTAATGATTTTGTTTCATTCTTTAGAAGAGACCTTGATTTACTATATATTCCAAAATTATTTCCACCAAATATCAATCTTCCTGTGTTTCTCGTTCTTTGAATAAGGAGAATGCATTTCTTCTATTGCAGTAGATCTGATATTTGAAAAAACTGGAAGTTGCTTGATGCTTGAAGTATTAACTTGTCTGTTTCAAACAAATCGCCATGACCTCGCCATAAGTGTCTCTTGACTTTCTCATTAGTATCACAGGTTAATAAGAATAGAGTGCCTTCCTGGTCGTAGAGTGCTTCCGTACCCAACTTGGGTTTGCACAAATGCTTTTATTGCTATCTTGTTTCTTTCTCTTGGTGGTCGATCCTTCTATCCCAACCAACATGATGGAAATAAACTAGCTCTAGGGAGCTTGATCACTTTCGGGGATCTGAGTTGACTATATATTAATTTCAATTAACTTAAAAATGTTTATGTGTGCAACCCAATGTTAGACAAAGAAAATACAATTTTTTATTTTTAAAATATGAAATAATGTGTTTTTTTAACACACAATTGGTCGAATAGTTTCAGGCATTGTTTGGGATTCACGTCCTTCAAGGATGTAAATTAATTACAAAATTGATATTTCTTGTGGCAATGCATTCGACACATCGTCGGTAATGGAAATTTCATTAACACTAGAATTTCCATATAATAAATGTCTGACATGCACCTAATGTCGAGGTCATCGTCGCACAGAACACGCAACCTCCAAATATTTCTAGACTCACAACAACATTGTAATTATCATGACAAATAAACGCTAAAGTCGATGCTCTTTTGCAGGTCTAACAACTCTGTAGTCTAAGTGCTTTGACAATGACAAGCCTACATTTTCACCATATTTCCACCCTACAATCAATGACATTGTTCCCATTGCCACCACTAGTGTCAATGTCTGAAGTTGAAGCTAAAGCTATCTGGAGCCTGGCGTCACTGCCAATGTCGATGTTTGAAGTTTAAGCTACCTGGAGCCTAGGGTCACGACTTGATACACTTGACATTAGTACCAGGAGTGATCGAAATTTGATTGTATGTCAAGTCTGTTACTACATCCAGAGGTCTCTCAACAAACTTTGAGATAGAAGCTGTCTATCTGTCAAATCTGTTACTACATCCAAAAGTTGCTCAAAAAACTTTGACATAGAAAGTTTTGTAATTTTATAATGTTGATTCAACCACCCATACAGTTTCTCACCTTCGTGGGGATCCAAATTTATAATTTCCTTCTGAGTATATTCAGGCATGGAGTAATATTTGGTGTCACTTTCGAATATTCCAGACCATTTTGTGAGCCACGATATGTGCCACTCTGAAGAAAGATAGTTTTGGGGGTGGTCTGCAGCATTTGATACACTTTCCAAATATGTGTTGTTGGAAGAAGCTATATACTTCAACAAAGGATCATTTTGCAGGTGACTTGAACATCCCTTCCAATTTACAACAAGAAAACAATGAAATTCAACATACAAATCTTTAGGCTGACCTTTCAACCAAACAAACGATCAAATACAGGGACAATACCAATCATAAGATACTTGAATTTTTTGTCTTAGCTTTTGTTGGCTAACAAAAAAAAATTCCCGCCTGCATGGGTGTAGACCGATTGGCAAGTGCTGTGTAAATGGAAGGAAATATGTAAAAAGAGGTCTCAAGGTCGATTCTCACCCTGATTTACTCGAAGGGAGTGCTTGTGGGTTGTGTGTTTCTCCCTAGGGGTTATAAGGTAGCTGACAGGATTCGACCTATAATGATCCCAAGCCATTATGCAAGGATCATCACGGTTTTGGTGTCTTTTTAAACTTTTTTCTGGTTGTGGTATTTCATCAAATAGTTTTCCGATCTATTTGTTTAGATGTGTTTATATGTCTGTATGCAGTAAATAACCGAAAGAGATAACCATGGAACATACCTCAACCATATGCAATAAGATAGACAAGCCAAAACATCTCAAATCTTCTTTATTCATAAAATAGAAGAACCTGCTACAATGGAGATGTCGATCTAGAATGCTCAACAGATGGCCAAGATGATAGACAATAGATAACAAGTATGAGTTGCTACAAAATGCTCCCATCAATACAAAATAAGCCTCCAAAGGCTGGATAAGAGATGAAGACCAATGCCAAGTGCCAAACCCCTCACTACTGGAAGATGCCACACTCTACTAGATAACTGAAGCTCCTCAACAATTTGGCCCTGGTGCCAAAGATGTCCAATCACCTCCAGAAAGATGCCAAATAGTAGATTGGGTGATGGTAAGAACAACCCAGGTGCCCAAATCTCCAAGATCCCTCTCAATCTTTGTAGATTTGAATTCCTCCACTGAATGGTGTGCCCCACTTGATGACTGAATCCATAGATAATTCAACCCTGATGAAGGAGGCCTCCAAATGCTCTGAAACTCTCCAGAAATATAGATCGGGACACTGCAAGTCACTAGGTGAAGTCTCAGGGTCAGATTTGAAGTGTAACTCCTCCAAACTAACTAGATCTGAATCTCAGAAACACCCTCCTTCTCTTCAATTAATCCCACTGCTCTTAGAAATAATCTGAACCATGAAACTCTCTCAGAAAGAACTAGGAATGATGGAGAAGACCCTACAAGAAGAACCCAAGTGATGGAATCTCCAAAAACCCTGCCAATCTCCTACAATGAATCTCTATCCAAGGATGGTGCGCCCCTCTTGTTGGAAACTCTCAACTGGTGCGCCCTCTCTCTATCTGCACATGAAACTAATCTAGAATCCCCCTGAAACTAAGTAGACCTAGAACTAGAATGGTGTGGGAGAGTATTGCATCTCCGAGACCAAGATTGGGATAATCTAGGTGGAATATTTCACCACCGAATCGTCCTCTAGGGTTTGTTAAGTCAAAACCCTCAAAAACCCCAATGTTGGGCTCACTAGCTAAAAGCCAGATATCAAAATAAGATAATAAATGAATGAATGAGAAGAGGCCCTTGCCTTTCCTTTATACTTTTGGCTCACCTTGTCCCTCCAAAGTGAATTTTATTTTATTAATATTTAATTAATTAATTAAATCACTTTAATTAATTAATTAACCTTTTTACCTTTGAAAATCTCCTTATCTCTCCTTGTGGCTTCCCTGGCCACTGAAAGTCACTTCTAGTCATCCCATCCTATAGTGTTGCTCCTCCTGATTCCAATGAGCTATTACACTGAGAGGTTCCTCCAAGTAATGTGCCCAAAATGACCTCTTCAGTGAATTCCATTGACTTATAGCTCAAAATAGTCAAAATCATGGAAATTGTCGAAATGCAACAAAACCAAAGCCAACCTATGCGGAATGGCTCATAATGATGGAATATGATAATCAATGCAAGTTGGACCCCACATTGCCTCTCAAATACCCCTGTACTCACTATAGCATCCATCTGGCTACTCTGGTCATCATAAATCTATGCACTGTGATGATGTCCCAAAGTAGGGACATTACATGACCCCATGTCACATGAGTACGATACTGCCATTATTACTGATTCCCCTAGTTACAAAAAAAATAAAAAAAATTCCCCCAAAGTTGACATCACATAAAACCACTCCCTCATCTTTGAATTGGGATTGAATCACATCTCTAGGTTGTCTCAGATGTGGATGACCAGGAACATTACAACGAAGGCACCTTAAACCCCAAGTTTTCGATGATAGAGGGAAATTAACACTTATCAAAGTAAAAAATGTTGAATAAAAAGCTAATGTAGCCAAGCCATATCTAGAAGTGACAAACTATTCAAGAAGCTAACTGAGATAGATCTAGCTGGTAGCACCCATGAAGTTCAAGACCCGAAATTGATATTCAACTCATTTTTTTTTACCAGTCAAGCATTTGATGATCAAGTTGAAATCTATAAAAAATGTCATTTGAAAATTTCTATAGAATTATTGAATATGGTGAAGATGGCGTGAAAAAACAGGTTTGTTGATTATTGGATTAAAAACCAAGATATTAAAGAAGCATTGCACAACCTCTCTATTGATCATAGGGACTTGGAAAGTGAATTCTTCAGTATAAAAATCTGGCATGAAATCAACGTGATGACCATGAGGAGCTTCATCGAGGATTGGTTAAAAAAGGATGTCGACAATATTTCCAATGAAGGTCAAAGGATGCTTGAGATGGTTCCCATAACCGTCGATGAAAGCCATAAAATGACATCAGCGAGAAAATGACAAGGCATGGGAAACCATCATAGTAAGTTCATACTCATCACATTCGTTTGTCTTTGTCAATGTCTTCATCCAATTAGTCTACCTCTTTAAATAGAAAGGTTTAACCGAGGACTGAAAATTGTGTCTTTCTTCTTGCCAAGTCTTGTTGTCTTCCATCGTCGACTTTCTTCTTTCTACAAGCTTGATTCTTATACATATTTTCTTTATGGTCCATGGGAACACCAATCCTAGTCATTATGGAAAACATATTTAAATTTTAGAGAATATGTGTTGAACTATAAATTTTTTTACAAATTCCAAGAGAGCTATTTTGGGAAATAATCTCGGTTGTATTTTGTAACCCAGTTTATCTGAATATAACATATTTGAGGTTGTTGTATGGTGTTATCCAATGATTAATATTGTTTTTTTTTTTTTTTCTTTTTAAATTGACTCATTTTCATGTACAACTATTGATAGATGAATTCAACCTCTTTCTACAATAATTTAATATGCTCTTTGATCCATCATTAAACATGCATGACAAGCTTACTTTTCCCTTCCCCAACACTTTGATTTAAATAAAAGCTACTCTATTCACTCCTTACATTTTACATGGAAGAATAATTTGTCATAGGACATAGTTCTGTGGTTGCCACCCTATACTTAAGAAACAAATGGGTAGACTTGTCCTACTTTCATTCTTCGGTGTAACGTCCCCCGACCATAGACCCCTGCTAGGTAATGCTACCTAGACAAACTTAACTTTTCATTTACTGCTCTGATACCATTTCTGTGACATTCTCGGCCTTAAACAATAGGTCAGGCCCTGCCACCAAGTAACTTTGCGGAAATAATCACATATAAAACTTTACCAGATGATAGAGATAACATCTGGTATTCACACTTATAAATATATATCTATCTATTGAAATTAAAGAGATGTCAATACTCTACTCATATAAATGTTCATGCAGAAGCAACATTAACACACACACACACACACACACACACACACACACACACA
>ML785671.1:347512-359140 GCA_009831015.1 Picea engelmannii | reverse complement strand
TATATATATATATATATATATATATATATGCATGCATTAATCATTAATTATAATGCAATTACAAATACACAACATACATCGAAGACACAATTGGTACTTATCTTTTAATAGATGACCACTAACTACGTGCAGGACTTCCACGAACCTCCCAGCCTTAGACCACGTTGCTCATCACGCTCAGCAGTGGGTCACCCCCAAGCTGGGACTAAACTCCAGTGGAAAAGGGAATTCTAGGCTTGGCAAGGACAACAAGGAAGTTGCACATAACAACATGAAGAATATTTTATACCAAGAGTCACTTACACCCACAACCCACAGACCCTCATTCCCCACATGCCTACTCCACCCCAAGAGGGTACACCTTCACTAATACAATTCCATCAGCTACTACACCTCCCTTACCTTGGGCTTCAGCAACAAGCTGGACCCGAAGTCTCAGAGTATTGTAGCTTCTATGGGACTCCCTTCTAGGAGAACTCACTTCCCAAAACATTCTCTCACCTAGGAGAGTTTCTCACAGGACTGACAACCTGCTTCTTCAATTCATCTCCTAATACAACTATATCATTCAACTACACACGGGTCATGGTAGAAACATAAAGTGTTTGTGGCATTGGAAATGAAAATAGCCTAACGTTAAGACACAAAACGGCTCAGGCAAATACAAATGCGTCGGGCTTCACAAGAGACACACAATATAACTCAAGTATGAATGAAGGATTCCAAAGGTGCGTACTAGATACAAAGGTGATGGTGATGGAGAACTGGTTCAATGCATGAATCCCTGGTCAATTGAGACGGGTGATAGACTTCCCGAGAATCGTAAGGGTCGTGATGAGACTCGAAACTAGTCCCTGATGCAAGGATGGAGATAAACGCATGAATGGGAATCGAACCCCCAATGAGCTGGCTTTCCTAACTATAAATTGCATGCCCCCAGGTTGACACATGTCTTCAAAAAGCCACATGATTTCCACTTAGCACTCGTTCCTCTTTTTCCCAGGAACGTAGGACAACACGGCTTATGTCAACCATAGACTTTGGGAAATAATAATAAAATATTATTCCCTTAGAGGTAAACCCTCTATCTTAGACCCTAGGCCTATATGCTTAGCCCCCTCCTTTACCCTACCTAGTGGATATTAGTCCCCCATAACTCTTTCTTCATGGTCAGTCAACACGCAATAGTGAAATTTTATTAATGATGCAAGTATTTGCATATGCAAAATCAGGCTCATTGGCCTTAGCATCTGGCTCACTAGCCTAATAAAAACATAAGTTTCTCAGCTTATAACCACTTGGCTCACTAGCGTATAAACACAATTACAATTCAGTAGGGCCTGACCTTGGGGTGTTACAATCCCCTCCCCTTATTTTTTCACTGTCCTCGATGCAACTTATTTACACAACAACAGGAAGATTTCCAAAATATTCAAAATGATGCAAGTACTCTGCCCGCATAGCATCGTCATTCTCCTATGTTGCATCCTCAGGACCGCACCAAGTCCACTGGACTTTTACAAGCCTTATGTATTGATTCCGGAGTTGTTTTATTTTTCGGTCTAGTATACGTATCAGATG
This sequence comes from Picea engelmannii, assembly GCA_009831015.1. Taxonomy (NCBI): domain Eukaryota; kingdom Viridiplantae; phylum Streptophyta; class Pinopsida; order Pinales; family Pinaceae; genus Picea; species Picea engelmannii. The sequence continues at coordinate 357,559 of ML785671.1, read as the reverse complement.
CACCTGCAAGATGCCTTCTTGCTCCACCCGAATCACATTCCAATCAATAACATGATTAGCATCAGGTATATATTTCTTAAGAAATGAGACATGAAACACATTATGTGCAGTCATAGATGCAGGAAATGCAAGCATATAAGCTATTGGTCCAATCCTTTCTAGGATTTCAAACGCTCCACAAAATCTAGATGCCAACTTGGAAGAGCTTCCCAGCTTCAGGGAACTTCTGTTGGATTTCCCCTTCAGAAAAACATGGTCACCCACTTTAAACTCTCTATGGTTTTTTCATTTGTCTGCATAAATTTTCTGCATGTCTTGGGAAACCTTCAAATTCTGTTTAATCTTCAGCATTTTCTCTTCCATTTCCTTAAGCAACTTTGGCCCAATTATTTCTCTATCAGTTGGGTTGTCCCAGATTATTGGTGTGTTTCACTTTATGCCATAAAGTGCTTTGAATGGGCTCATCTTCAATGATTCTTAATACCCATTGTTGTAGGAAAATTCTACCAAGTGTAGATAATCTTCCCATTTAGATGGTTTCTCCATCACATACATTCTTAACATGTCCTCTATCACTTGGTTCACCCTTTCTGTTTCCCCATAAAACTCGTGATGATAGGTTATGCTAACGTTTAGATTCATTCTGAACCCTTTGAATAACCCTTTCGAGAACTTTGAGGTGAATTTTGGGTCTTTGTCAGAGACAATTGTCTTGGGAATACCATGAAATCGTGTTACTTCCTTCATATAGATATCAACAACATTATCTTCCTTGTGAGTAGTTTTCAATAGAATAAAATGGGAAGCTTTCGTAAGCGTATCCATCACCACCATGATGGAATCATGTTGCTTGATTGTTCTAGGCAATCCCGTGATGAAATCCATTGTCACCACTTCCCACTTCCACTCAGGAATGGGTAAAGGTTATAGCAACCATGTTGGGTGCCTATGTTCATCTTTGACCTTCTGACACTCCATACATCTAGCGATGTATTCTGCAATTTCCTTCTTCACACCTGGCCAAAAGTAATGGCTCTTGACTACTGTCACTATTTTTTTATAACCAGGGTGCCCAACATAAGGCACATTATGCATTTATTTCAAGATCATAATTCTCAATTCCTGGAAATTACGTACATAAATTCTATTTTTGTACAGGAGTGTTCCATCATCTTCCAATTTATAATCTTCAACTTTCTGCTACATTTTACCTTGCTGCAATTTTATTACCAATTCCATGTACTGAAAATCTGATTTTTCAGCCTACACAAATCTTTCTTTCAAATCGGATTGGTACATGCTAATGGATGTAGCATGCAACTCATGCACTCTCTTTCTGAGTGCATCAACCACTTTGTTCTCCTTTCCTTTGATATGATTGATATCAAAGTCATACTCACGAAGGAATTCCAATCATCTACCCTGCCTAGCATTCAAGGTTGGTTGATCAAACAAATACTTCAGACCGTTATGGTCTGTCCTCAGTTCAATCCTCCTTACCATGAGGTAGTGCCTCCATTTCTTCAGGGTGTGCACTATGGATGCCAATTCCAAATCATGAGTTGCATAGTTCTTTTCATATTCCTTCAGCTTTCTAGATTCATAACATACCACAAATCCATTCTGACTGAGGACTCCCCCCAGTCCTTCTTTGCATGCATATGTAAACTCTACAAAATATTCATTCATATCTATAATCCTTGGGATTGGATCACTGGTTAATAGTTGCTTCAAATGATGGAAGCTCTTTTCACACTCTTTGGCCACTGAAATTTTACCCCCTTCCTTTTCAATGAAGTGATTGGGGGAGAAATTTTTGAAAACCCTGCAATGAATCTCCTGTAATAGCTAGCTAGACCCATAAAGGATCTGACTTATGTCACATTGTTAGGTGTTGACCATCCTCTAATGGCCTCTATCTTCTCAAGGTCCAATACTATCCCTTCCTCTGGAATGATATGTCCCAAATAATGAATCTTCTTTTGGTAAAATGAGCACTTGCTCAAATTGGCATACAACTAATGCTCTCTTAGCACTTGAACCACCATCCTTAGATGATGTTCATGATATTCCTCTGACTTTAAATACACCAGGATGTCATCCAAAAAGACTATGACAAACTTGTTTAGATATTCTCTAAATACACCATTCATTAGGCACATGAAAACAATGGGTGCATTTGATAACCCAAATGGAACCATTGTGAATTCAAAATGACCATACCTTGTTCTGAAGGCAGTCTTGCTAATGTCTTCATTCTTTATCCTTACCTGATGGTAACCTGACCTGAGATCTATTTTTGAAAATATCTTGGCATCCTTTAACTGATCAAAGAGATCAACGATCCTTGGCAAGGGATACTTGTTCTTTATAGTAACTTTATTCAATTGTCTGAAATCAATGCACAATCCTAATATCCAATATTTCTTCTTCATTAACAAGACCGGGGAACCCCAAGGTGACACACATGCCACTTGGGTGTATATACCCCTTCTTCAAAAGTTCTTCAAGCTGCATTTGCAACTCCTTCAGATCTGGTGTAATCATTCTGTAAGGAATTTTTGACACTAAGTTGCTCCAGGTGTCAAATCGATAGAGAAATCAATATCTATCTTTGAAGGTACTCCTTGAACACATCTTCAAAATATTTGAGGACTACATAGTCCTCCAGAATTGGCACCTTATCCTTATATGCTTCCTCCATATCAAATGAAAATAATTGACAGCCTTTTCTGTAGCATTTCTTCAGCTGCATTGCTGAAATTTCTCTAATAGAAACTGCCTTGGGAATTCCTTGGACTTCTCTCCAATTTCTTTCCTCATCCAAGAAAGTGAATGCCTTGTTATTCCAGTCTAAAATGGCATGGTTTTGGTCCTGCCAGTCCATACCAATTAGGCAATCATATGAACCTAAAGGCAATATATTCAGAGCTTCCTTGATACTTAGTCCATTCATTCCCACTGGACATGATTTAACTGACTCAACAACTTTCCTCTTGGATCCTGTAGCCAGTTGTACCAAACAATATTTCTCACGCTTGCTTCTCAGCAAGCATAATCTTTCCACAAATTTAGGATTTATGTAACTATGACTAGCTCTTGAGTCTATTAAAATAGTAAAGGCAAGGTTATTGATCATACCTTCAACTTCAATCATGTGTGATTGAAACTCATCTTGCTTTTTGTCCAGGGCTACATAGATCCTTGGTACTCTTCTACCCATGTCCTCCATTGTTTCTGCTTGCTAAACATTGTGAAAAACTCTCACCTTGTCCTTTCTATGAGGACAATATCTATACCTATGATCTCCTTTTCATCCCCAACATTCCATAGGTCTCTACCTTGGCCTTTTCCCACCTACTTCAGCCATCCTAGTCTCTTTCAAAACTGGTTGTCCTTGAGGACTATTCCTGAAAAATGGTGGTTTGATTCCCTTCTGCCTCTTCTCCCTCTTGAACTTCTTCTTGTCTTCCCAAGATTTTTGGAAAGTAGGATTTACTTTTTGTTGATCATATAAGCATTTTTCTCTCCTTATAGTTTCTTCGATAGTTTTCAGGTCATCATACTGGATCTTGTCACTAATGGAAGATGGAAGCCCACTCAGATACCTTTGAATCTTAACTGTCTTGTCCTTGATGAAGGGAACACATTTCAACAACTCCAAGAATATTCTTTCATACTCATCAATGGACGTACTTCCCAGCTTGAGTTCGAAGAAATCTTTCATTTTATTGTCATAATAACTCTTAGTTAAGTACTTCTTTTCAAAATGTCTCTTGAATTCCCTCCATGTAACATCCTTCTCTCTGACGTGTTGTACTTGCACAATCTAATTCCATCATATGGATGCATTTCCTTTAAGTTGGTAAATGGAAATTCTTCCCTATGCATGAGAAGAATAGTTCTACAGTTGGAATATTTCCTCATGCCCAACATCCACATCTCATCATCTTCATATTTCTTGTGTTCTCCGTCAAAAGTAGGAGGCTTGATTTTATTCATTTTACCCTTCAGTTCATCCACTTCTGATTTCCTATGATTTCTAGTAGGAGATGGACTTGAATTGTTGTGTGCTCTCTTATTGGAATGTTTCGGGGAGTGACGGTGATGCCTGCTAACGCTTCTTAATCTTCCTTTCTTCTCATGGGTCCCACGACTCCCTATTTTTCTTGAGCCGCTCTCCTTATACAAATTATTTTTTATTCTTTCCAGGATCCGCATCATCTTCATGTTGAATTCTCCCTGTTGCTCCCTCGATTTTATGAGCTTTTTGTTATCTGCTCGGTGAATCTAGACATCTTTCTGCAACTTTTCAATGATTTCCATCATGTTTCCTTATTTATATATTTCTTCTCCACGCCCATTGGATTTTTTTCCTTCAACTCCCAAATGGACATCCCTTCTTCTTGCTTCATTCTCTGAGATGTAAGCATCCTGTTTCTCCTCCATTCCTCTGCACTATGCAACAATTCAGTTCGGTTCCATCAATTGTTGACTTTGCAAAATGTGCAGTCAACCAAATTTTTGTCAGGCTATCAGTCTTTAATAATTTTCCATAGGACTTAGACAATATTATTAAACAGTAAAAATATTAGACTCCATTTTCAGTGGGTCTGCGTCGATCAAGAATCCCCATGATTCTATTTCTAAGCCTCGTTTTGTTCTGCAAAAATTCATCATTTGGTGCTAGACCTTTCTTCCTCGGTCCTTGGTTTACCTATGACCGTGACTGAGATTGAGTGCTAATGATTTGGGCGCTTATCTAGAGTGTTGAAAATTTAGGCTCCAGAGCTTCGAAGGTTCCCCCTTTTCCATGCGTCACCACATCACAACAAATCTTTCGGAGTTTCAGATTGACGAACTCATGAAGTAGGGTGGATCACAATCCATGACTACCTAGCATCCAATGACTGACATCCACTATGGAACTTCAAGCATCTGAGCTATGGGACTTCGGAGCTTCAGAGCTTCAGGAATTTGGAGGATTTCACATCCTCACACCCCCAACCCCCCCAAACCGTTAATATTTGAACACTTCCATGTCACCTTTGGTAACATCATTACGTCTCGTTACCTCGGCGTTACAAAATTTTTGAAAGTTCTTCCTTTCATTCCCTTATGAACCATTCTTCCACAATGTCAAGTATCTGGACTTCACAACTAGCACCATGCATCCACTGGGAGCCATAGTTTCTGTACTTGAACTAAGATATCGAATAGTCACATCACTTAACACCTTTCAAATTACGGGGGAATTCATCCGAAGTGAAGTAATCTTCCTTTCGTCCTACAATTCCTCTGATGATGACACGTAACCCCCCAGTAAAACCGTGGTTTGGATTGTAGGACCGCCCTGGGAAATTAACTCTCGTGCAATTTGGGTCCCCATAATGCCTCCTAGTCATCGATCTTGATGTATCGTGATCAATGCCAGTGTGGGCCAACCGAACTTTAACTATGTTATGCAACCTCATGGCCCACATAGTACAATTGTCAACATTCTAGGTGGGGGCACATGGAAGGTATAGGAGAGGTCCACATCACCTCCAGGTGATGTCATCATGACTTACTACTTCGGCTCTTTAGGATTCAAGAGTTTTAACCTCTCCACACTCGATTTATCCCAGAGTGCTTTCACCCGAAGTCGGCGATCTATTGATGTGTGTCCCCACAGATCAACAACTACAAATCACTTCGGCTCTTCGGGCTTTGGGAGTTTCAACCTCTCCACACTCATTTTATCCCGAAGTGATTTCACCCAAACTTGACGATATGTCGACGCATGTCTCCCATAGACCGATGAATGCAATTCACTTCAGCTCTTCGGGCTTTGGGAGTTTCAACCTCTCTACACTCGTTTTCTCCCGAATTGATTTCACCCGAAGACTACAGATTTCCTCCACGTATGCTCTCTCTCATATCGACGGCAGAGATGGACTCTATTACTCGGTGGATTTCCAAAGGAACTCACAACTAAGCGCCTCACAAATTTTCTAGATCTAATGGTCTAGGGTGACTCTATTTCCTCCTAAATAAATCCTAGCCATTAACTCATTAAACCTTGATAGTTTCTCCCCCTTTGAATATTTCTTCTCGCTATCTCTCCTGAGCTTTGTTTCTTGGACCCTTTTTGATAACAATTCATTCTGAAATCTTTGTCTCGTTAACCACGAACATGGCCCATCGAGGCTCAGTGCCGAAACCATGGCTTTGATGACAATTTGTAACGTCCCCCGGACATCGACCCCTGTCGGGTAATGCTACCCAGACAACCTTAAATTTTCCTTTACTTCTCTGATACCATTTATGTGACATTCCCATACTTAAACAATAGGATAGGCCCTGCCACCAATTACCTTTGTGGAAATAATCACATATAAAACTTAACTGGAAGATAGAGATAACATCTGGTATTCACACTTATAAATATATATCTATCTAATGCAATTAAATAGATGTCAATACTCTACTCATACACATGTTCATGAGGAAGCAACATTAAAACATACATGCAACATATATATATATATATATATATATATATATATATATATATATATATATATATATATATATATATATATATATATATATATANAATTACAAATACACAGCATACAACAAACACAGAATTGGTACTTATCTTTTAATATATGACCACTAACTATGTGCAGTCCTTCCATGAACCTCCCATCCTTAGACCACATTGCTCATCACGCTCAACAATGGGTCACCCCTGAGTTGGGACTAAACTCGACCGGGCAAGGGAATTCTAGGCTTGGAAAGGACAACAAGGAAGTTTCACAAAACAACAGGAAGGATCTTTTATCCTGAGAGTCACTTATGCCCACAACCCACAGACCCTCATTCCCCACATGCCTGCTCCACCACAGGAGGGTACACCTTCACTAATACAATTCCATTAGCCACTACACCTCCCTTACCTTAGGCTTCAACAACAGGCTAGACCAAAAGTCTTAGAGTACTGTAGATGCTGCAGGACTCCCTTCTAGGAGAACTCACTTCCCAACAAACTCTCTCACCTGGGAGAGTTTCTCATAGGTATGAAAACCTTCTTCTTCAATTCAACTCCTAAGCAATACAACAATAGCATTCAACTAACACATGGGTGATGACAACAATAGAAAATGGTTATTGCATCGGACATGGAAACAACCTAACACTAAGACACAACACGGCTCAGGTGAATAAAAATGTGTCAGGCTTCATAGGAGACACACGGGATAACTCAAGTATGACTGCAGGATTCCAAAGGTGCATAATAGATACAAAGGTGATGGTGATGGTGATGGTGATGGAGAACTGGTTCAATGCGTGAATCCCTAGTCAATCGGGAAGGATGACAAACTTCCCAAGAATTGTAAGGGTCGTGAGGAGACTCGAAATTGGTCCCTGACGCAAGGATGGAGAGAAACGCCTGAATGGGAAGAGAACCCCCAACAAGTTGGCTTTCCCAACTATAAACTGCATGCACCTAGGTTGACACATGTCTTCCTAAAGCTGCATGAGTTCCAATTAGCACTCATTCCCTTTTCTCCTGGGAACTTAGGACAACACGGCTTATGTCAACCATAGCCTTTTGGAAATAATAATAAAATATTATTCCCTTAGAGGTAATCCCTCTAGCTTATCCCCTAGGTCTAGACACTTAGCCCCTTCCTTTACCCTACTTAGTGGATCTTAGTCCCTCATAACTCTTTCTTCGTGGTCAGTCTACACACATAAGTGTAATTTTATTAATGATGTGATTATTTACATATGCAAAATCAGGCTCATTGGCCTTAGCATCTGGCTCACCAGCCTAATAAACACATGAGTCTCTCAGGTTATAACCACTTGGCTCACCATCCTATAAACATAATTACAATTCAGTAGGGCTCAAACTTAGGGTGTTACATTCGGGGCCCCATAAATAGAGTCAATGAATGACTCTATTTCAACATGACAACTCAGGTGTTGACGTCATGTTCCTTTTCAATATTTTGCATATATTACAACTTCTTGTATTTGAGAATATCCTTGCATATAAAAATGTTACGTCATATATTTCTTTTTCTATTGCTTATGGGTTTGATCAAAATTTGTGAGCCGAAAAACACCCTACAAATTGGAAGATGGTTTACATTTGGACCACAAATAATCTATTAAGATATATTAATATGAATATTATTCGAATAAATATAAAAAAATTCTCTTTAAACTTGAAGCTGACATTGTTGACCTCCAAGTATATTACATAGATGAGACTAAATGTTCATTTCTCCCTTTCTTTTCCATCCTCTACACTTACCCGTTTTTCCCTTGTCTTCTTCCCCTCTATTATCCCTTTCTGCCTATATACTTAGTTGCATTTTTATGATCACCTCTTCCTGGGTTGGCGAACTGGTAGATGCTCATCTTCATATGTATCGTCACATCATGAGCCCGACTGACTGAGGAGTCTCGGGTTAGTGCTATCAAACTCTTATGCCTCGTGTTTCGTCATATACATCTTGAACCCAAAACTTTTGTGATATACAATTTGGCCTCAGACTCCTCCAACTTGCTAGCTTCACTATACCCGGGTTCACAAAAGTTTCAAACCATTAATCACTCTCTTCCATCCCCGCCACATTCGTGCCCTTCCCAATGCATATTCATTATGATTTTACTAGTGAAAACTCACCACAGAGGTTTGAAAATATTGGCATTAATAAACAAACAGTAGATGTTGTTTTGTAAGATACTTACCCCTTTTCCCTTTTCTTGTTCCCCTTTATTATCCCTTTCTGGTTATATACTTAGTCTCCTTTCTATGATCGTGGGTTCTCAGGTTGGCGGGCTCACATATCTTCATATCCATCTATATCCTCACATCATGAGTCCTATCGACCATTGTTCCTTTCCATACTTAGCCAATTTTATGGCTGCGGTTTCTAGGGTTGGTGCTATCGAACTGTCCTGCCACTTGTTCCGTCATATACATCTTGCACCCAAAACTTCTGTGATCTACAATTCCACCCTAGACTCCTCAAACTTGCAAGATTCACTCTACTCAGGTTCACAAAAGTTTCAAAGCATCTATCACTACCTTTCATCCCCACTACCTTCGCGCCCTTCCCAATTCACATTAATTATTCTTTTACTAGTGACAGATCAACACAATGGTACAAAACAATTGGCATTAACAAGAAAAAACCTCAAGGAAATCTCCCATTAACATGCATTAAACCTCCATTTATGGCACTCCGACCGACCATCATTCCTTTCCATACTTAGCCAATTTTTTCCCTATGTTCCATGATATACATCTTGCACCAAAACATTATGTGATCTACAATTCCACCCTGGGTAGAAAAATCTACAAAATCGACCTCCCTATTACCAACTACTTCCCCATTCCATACGTAGCCACTTTTTTGAACACAGATTCCTGGGCAAGCAGCCTCTAGATTTTGCATCCATTGTTTTGTGACCTACAAACAACACCCGGACCTCTGCGATATACAAATTGACTGCCAGACTCCCACATCATCCCCTCTTCTATGTTACACATTCTTCACTCAAACTTTTTGAGAAATACAATTTGACTGTTGGGGCCTCACATCTTATGGGGAACCCTTGTCACCCTTGTCACCCTATTTTGGATCCTCAGTTTGGCGGGTTCATGAAATCTCCAATTCCCAGTCATTGTTTCATGTGCCCACCACCTTCGTACTTCTTTCCAAATATGCAACAACTAAGGTTTAATACTAATAGTTCATCATGCAACAACCATAAATATTGTCATTAATAAGCAAAAGGCTTGAGGAGACAGTCACACTGACTATCTCGACACAACTTGTCCAGAAACATGCAGAAAAGATGTTGCCAGGTAATGGGATATTTATCACAAATTTCAATATTGTTGGTCACTATAATTGCTTAATTAAATTCAAACAACCAAGTGAAACATAAATTATCAACCCAGGGAAGTCTTTTGTTTCAAAGATAGTTGCGCACTATATATGCTCAATTCCAAAAGCACTTAGTGTTGTAGTAAGGAAA
>ML785671.1:314995-329178 GCA_009831015.1 Picea engelmannii | reverse complement strand
TAAACGTGTAGTAATGAGAAAGGACGTTATGTACCTTGGAATGATCAAGTGGAATGATAGTATAAGTCAAAATGCAGGTGATGAAGGGTAAAATAATAGCAAAAAGTATGGGCAAAAAGGGTACAATATGTGGTCCTAACAAATATATTAGTGAAAACGAGTGTGGCCTACCGTTTCCCTATTCCATACTTAGCCACTTTTTTGATTGCGGTTTCCCAGACAGGTGGGCTCAAGAGTGTGTTTCCAGTGTTCCACGACCTGCAAACAATACCCGAAATTCCACAATATACAAATTGACCGCTGGACTGCCCCATCATGCCCTCTTCCATGTTACGCATTTTGCAGTCAACACTTCCGAGACATAAAATTTGACCCTCGGGCCCTCACCTCTATTGGTTATACATTGTAACCCTATTTTTAATCCCAGCCGACCGATTTCCATAATTAGCCATCTTCATACTTCTTTCTAAATATGCAATTAGTACGCTTTAATTCTAACAGGTCATCATGCAGGAACCATAATCATTTCCATTAATGAGCGAAAGGCTCGAGAAGATCTGCCAGACTTCCGTGATATACAAATTGACTACTGGACTCCCACATCATCCCTTCTTCCGTGTTACACATTTTTCACTCAAAATTTACGAGACATACAATTTGACTGTCAGGGCATCACATCTCCTGGGGAAACTTTGTCACCCTAGTTTGAAGCTCATCCGACCACTTTCCATACTTTCTCATTTCTTAGAATCTCTTTCACAGATCCTCGGGTTGATGGGTTCATGAAATCTCCAATTCCTAGTCATGGTTTCTTGTTCCCGCCACCTTCGCACTTCTTTCCAAGTATGCAACAACCAAGGTTTAATGATAATATCTAACCATGCAACAACCGTAAACATCGTCATTAATAAGAAAAAGGCTCGATGAGACAGTCACATTGAATATCGCTACACAACTTGCCTATAAACATGCATAAAATATCTTGCAAGGTAATGGATATCTATTACAAATTTCAATACATTAGTGAAAATGAGTTTGGCGTACCATTTCCATATTCCATACCTAGCCACTTTTTTGATTATGGTTTCCCAAACAGGTGGCCTCATGATTGCGCTCCCAATGTTGTGTGGCTTGCAAACAGTACCTAGAGTTCCATGATATACAGATTGACCACTAGACTGCCCCATCATGCCCTCTTCTGTATTATGCGTTTTTCACTCAAAACTTCTGAGACATATGATTTGACCATTGGGACCTCACCTCTCCTGGTTATACCTTGTAATCCTATTTTGAAGCTTGACTGACTGCTTTCGATAATTATCGATTCCTTAATTTCTCTTCCACGTCCCCACCACCTTCGTACTTCTTTCTAGATATGCAATTAGTAAGGTATAATGCTAACAACTTGTCATGCAGGAACCGTCAAGATTGTCATTAATGAGAGAAATGCTTGAGGATATATCCCATTAATACACATTAAACCAATATCTTCGGAGGGTTATATTATCCCTTCCGATTGTTTATCTCAAACAACATGGAATGTCTTTCGCGAGTCGTTGCGTTGGCGGGTTCATGAAAATATCCAATCCTTAATTTCTCTTCATCATACCTGTTGGCCCTGGGTTATGTAAGAAAATGAAGATTAAGGAAGAAAGGTGAAGTACGAATTTCACAGAAGGAACATAAAGTGAGGACGGGTCAAAGTGGCAGAAAAGAAGGAGTGAAGTAAAGGAAAAGCTAGTCGTTGGAAGAGAAGATCAAGGAAGATAAAGTATCAAAGAATATAGACCATGGACAAATCCGCAAGCGGAAGAAGACACCAATGAATTCTTTGGAGAACCTCATGAAAAAGAAGGAGGAACATGTTGGTGAAGCCCTAAAAACACAGGTCAAGTGGACCTAGGGTTTTGGAACTAGGGTTTTGACACCTAGGCTTCGGTCTAAGGTTGTCTAAGAGTCATGTAATGTATAAATAAAGGTAAAGAAGACCCCAGGGGGTTCGTATGATGTTCATTATTGTTGGTTGATTATTTTTGTTGTTGAGAGAAATATTGAGTCTTTATTATGTATCTTCAACTAGGTGTGAAGATAAACCCTATAGCTGGGTGCACAGGGAGGAAAGAGAAAAAGAAACACAGTTATGTGGACGTATCCCTAGGGAGAGGTTTAACCATGTATATATTATTGTCTTTATGGTTGATGTTGTGTTATTTGTCATCTGATATATTGTTACTACATTGTTGTGTTAGATCGAAGATATAACTCGCGAAGTAAGCTTAAGAGTGGTAGAGAATATCTAGATTGTTTTGCATTGTATTTTAAAATCACTTTGCATTTCCTCTGGTTGTAGACACCTATGTCCTACAACCCCCTATTTCTACTTCGGGTGAGACTACATCTTCTTCGTAGGTGTTGCTGAAAGGGATAATAGTTAGGGTTTGTTGGTGCGCTGCAAGAGTTGAACCCTGGGTCTTCTCCTATGCCAACAAATGGTTTCTTTGTCGGGACCAGGATATTCTTGAGGGAATGTCAAGGTGGTTTCCATCGAAGATAGAGATTCAAAATTGGATAGAAGAACAAGAGAAGGACTTCGTCAAAGCTTAGAACAAGAATCTTAGCATTAGTAAAAAATTCTGGTTGGGAAGGTACATCTTTATCGACATACATGCGATTTTCTTTGGAGGAGTTCATAAGGAGTTATAGAAGTGGTTAACCAAATTAGCAGATACCCAGTTTGAGATTAGATCTATGACACCTATGGTTTGGACAACAACACTGATCAAGAAAGTCAATAAATTCGATAACAATGTGTCTAAAGCAGTGGACCTATGGTTTGATAGCACTATTGGAGGATACATTACTGAGTTTTCTATTGATAGAGTAGAATCATATAGTCAAGAAGAGAGGTATTTCTTTAAGGGACCCAGAGGAAAGTTCCTACACTTTTTAAAGCTAAGGATTAAGATGTTATTGCACGAGAAGAATATCTTGAAGATACAATGAAGCTAATGTTCAAGAATTTAGACAGTGATAGTGACATGGAGGCTAGACTCACGCACAGTGGGAGACCGTTCATAGAGGTTCCTCTTGCGAACCTATTTAATAAGAACTATGGAGACGAGTGATTCTACAGTGGATAAGAATAAGATCTAACAAATGAAGAGTACTCAGAGTTTGCAAGAAAAGAAGAAGTAGAGGATAAGGAACTTCATCGAGGAGAACCAGAAACTTCAGGAACTGTGCCTACTGTTGAAATAATTACTATTACTCCTCTTGTTGTTTTAGCAGCATTAAGTAACTAGAGTAATGAGAGTAGTCAGAGAAATTAGAGCATTGTTACAAGAAGCTTAGTAAATACCCAGTCGAGAAACCAAGGAAGATCTATGGCATATGAAATGAGGTTACCCATTTTCAGAGGAGATGGATATGAGGATCCCGATCAACATTTTTTCCTATGAAAAGTTATATGGAGCATTAAGAAAGTCACCAATGGAGATATTAAGAGAGATCAGTTCAGTACTACCTTGAGGGATCACGTATTGAGCTAGTATATCAAGTTTGCTTCAGGACCTGGACAACCTAAACTGTTGAATGAAATTAAGTTTTCTTTGAGTGAGGACTTAAAGAAACCAAAGTCAGAGTCACAATGCATAAAAGAGTTGAAAGAGATCAAGAAGAAGGTGAATGAACCTATTTGGGAGTTTGATTAGAGGTTTAAGACCCTAATAGGTCATTTAAGTTTTCAGATTCCAGATGAACAGAATAAAGCATGGTTCATCACTTCCCTCCTGCCACACATTAGGGTTCCTCTGATGCAACAGAAGATTGCTTTGCAGGCTTAAGCACTGGAGATCACCATGAAATTAGAAGCAACCCCTGTAGGACAAGCCAGTCTAGGTATGAGTCATATCTTGAATCAGTTAACTACTATATCCTTACAGGTGGAAGATATGAAGAAAGATAAAGGAAAAGATAAAACAGAAGATATCTGGTGTATCAGATGTAAATCATAAGGTCATGATTGTTATCACCATAACAATTTTCAGACAAGATCCAAGTCTCGGGAATTTAGCAAAGCTACACCGTCGTAGAAAATCTTGATAGTTTGGAAAATTGATAATTTAGAGGACTGGAACATGTCTAGTGGCGTATGGATAAATGTAGCAGAGGCACAGAAGATATAACTCGATAGACTGTCGATTAAGAAATGAACCAGATCAATGGTTGGAGCCCGTATCAGGCGGTAAACTTGCACAGGACTTAACCATATAGAGACAGACCGAGGAAACCATTGTGGTTTTTAAGATGGACGCATGTCACCTCCAGAGATACGTTGGGGTGAAAGGCAGGTTGCCTGAAACCTCTTTCGCTAAAGCCCCGATGTCACATGCTCCTATGCATCACATCAAACACTCGTGTGGTACCGGTGGTGGCTGGTGAAAATCACCCCATCTCACTCGTTCGGTACTTCACAACCGTATAATGTCAGGTGAACGCCGCTATATAACGAACTCGAAAGCTAATCATTTGAAATGGATTGGACAAGTGTGGTAAATCAACGTACCTGTCAGTAAGTCTGTCAGTGATTCATGATTGGAACTCTATAATTACTCAAGTATGAAGGCATCATTTTATCCATAAGTGAAGTAATATCCAGTTCGCTCGACTCTCTGATTTCTGCAAGAACTTTTCGGTGTCCACAAAATTGGGATACATGGACCAAGCTATACCCGGTGAAACCGGTCATTCAGGAAACATGGTTGATTTACCTACGAGCGGGAAGGAAAGGGAAATTGCACATATACTGGCAACTAAAGTCCACACAAAACCTGCTACGGACTCAATATTGGAAGTCAAGCTAAATCCCATCATGAAAGATCTAATTATCAACAGACGAGTTGTAACAAAGAAACAGACCAAGCAACAGAAGAAAGAGATCATAGCTGAAATGGTTGAAAGTGTTGGAGAGAATCAACTGGTCTAGTTGGATACTCTAAAGGAGGAGATCGCTAAGATAAAATGAACTCTCAAGTAGAGATAAGTGTCTCCTAGCAAGTTTTGGACAGTTGGCACCTAGATAGGATGAACCTGCTCCTCACAGTTCCTCTAAAATAGGGTAACGATTATTATAAATCATTTCTTGTTTGTAAATGATCTCTAATTCTAGAACTATGAGAAGTATGAACGTTTTTTATTCCACAAAGAAACCTTCTCTATATATATATTCCTTAAGGGAAATAGAAGGCACAGACAAAGGAGGAGCCTGCCCTCTATGCAAGAAGACCTTTGTAGCTTTTGGAGCTAGAATGAATATATAAATGCAAAGGTGGATTTAAGACTATTTATGAAAAGATTCTAATGGTGGTGTTATGAGTCGTGTTTCCCTTCATAGTATGTGATTCTTGTTATCCTATATTTCATTTTCCATTTTCGTCCGTTTAGATTGGAGAACTAGAGGCCCATAATTCATCATTTGATGCTCTCGGCTTAGCAATCTAGACTATGTTTATCTCTTCTTAATTGATTCAGAATTCATTGCGATAATTCTCTGATATAGCTATATGTTTTTTTTTCTTCTAATTCCATTCTAATTTTCAAATATAAACTCAGACTCACTGCCTCATTTAGCATGTTCCTCTGAATAGTTGTCATGTTCCAACAATGCATCCTTCATTTCAGACTCCATGGCCCAAATGTCATTTTCATTTCTCCAGTTATTTTATTCAAAACACCCCAAAACAAACCAAATATAGTCACCAATTCTCGTAGATATATCCAATGACACAAGAGAGCCCTCTTTGAGTTGAGCAGGCTAGTGCCTCACCTCTAAAGCTACTCAAAACAGTTACCCCTGTCATTTGTCTATTTCAGCTGGACAGAATTTACAATGTGCTAACATTCTGGCGTCGTTGCCAGGGACCAAATTAGAAATTTTCCTTGGGAAGAATGACATGGTTGAGTTCTAAGGTATGAGAGTAGCAAACACTCAGGCACATTTTGGCTGTATTCCTGCTCCGGTGACCCCACACATAAAAAACCAGTTTGAAGGTGATTCCACTGGTAGAAGAATCCAAAAATTTGAATTTTCAATGGTGACTCCACTCTCAGTGAAAAATCCAACTTCCAAAGACTCCACTGAGAAATGAGACCCCTTGACATAGGCATGAAAAGACATTATGGAAGAAAACAGGTACTTAAAATTGGATTTTTCCAAAGAATTCTATTGTTTGTTATAGGGTTCCTTTGCATTTTCCTTGAACATACCAAACATATTTTTATTTACCTACTGCATTATGATGATGAACATGAAGATATTTCTATCATATACCCTCCTCTTAAAGTTGTGCATGCATATCCTCACTATATCATCAATGTTCATAAAAAATTCCCATATGGGCCATGTGATGACCATGACCAAGTCGATAAACCCCATAAAGTCAAGGCCGATGTCTCTCCCCCTGATCCTAGTCCAACATCCTCCAGAGCCCAATGTAGATACATACCCCTGAAACTACCCCAAGTCCTCCACGATTTCCCTCCAAATCACCATGAATATCTACCTGTGTTTGATGGAGAAACTAATGCCATCTCAGCTAAAAAGCACATCCAAGGGTTTGCGCATTTCATAAATTTGTTTGAGATTAACCATGACGATGTTTGTATGAGAGCCTTTTCTCAATTTTTGAAAGGGAACACCAAAGACTGACTTAGACATTTGCAACCAGATACAATTAGCTCATGGGAGGAATTGAAGAATGTTTTCTTGAATTTTTGGGGCAAGAATAAATCTTTGGATCTACAAATTGCAGAGTTCTATGCCTTGAAATGGCAGAGAAACAAAGCTATCTCTATATTCAGTAGAAGGTTTTCCAGTATTTACTACAAATTGCCTGAAGAGATTCAACCCACCAAAGAAGCTGCTATGTTCCATTATACAACAACTCTTCATCTAGATTTTTCTTTCCTCCTGATGGAAAGAAGACCCAAGTCCTTATAGAAAATGTTTGATGATGCCCAGGATATTCAACACAACATCCAAGCATTGAAATAGATCCACAATGAGGAGTTAGATGCTAAAGAACATGAAAGTGAATATGAATAGGAAATAGTTAATTGGAATCTCAAGAATAGAAATGACAATATCATGGGCCCTCTTGAAGTCTCGGATTCTTATGATCGTGCTAAAAAATATTTTCCACTTGTCAAAAGAAAAGGTGTTGTTCTAGCTTATGAGTCGTCTCCTGATAAACAAGGAGCCGGTCATTTTGTAAACAGTCAAGAGGATGAGTTTGCAAACCAGTTTGTTGAAGAAAAGATTAATGTTCCAAGTCTATTCTTATTAGACGACGTTGCATATGGTGTTGATTTTCCTATATATGACAAATACAAGGATGATCGTGATATTGAAGACTTTCTTCTTCAGTGGTACAATGAGGAGAAAAATATTAGATCAATTGAAGAAAATTATCTACCCTTATGCTTCACTGCATTCAAATTTTTGAAAGAGAATTCTCAGATTATTGTCGAGGCAAGCGAATTTGTGCTAATGCAAAATCACACTGAACTAACAAAACAGATTGACAAGATATTGGAACACTCTTCTCAAACGCTTGATGAACCTATTCTTTGTTCTGAAGAAGACCTTATATATTCATAAATATAGTCATTGGTCGAAGGGAAAGCTGAAGGTAAGCATGTCCAAAAACCCAAAGAGATGGAAAAATGTACCTATGATGATACTGGGGAGAATGAAGAAGGTTGTGAGTCGGGTAACAAAGCCTTTCCATTATGTTTTTCCTCATTCGAACTATTGAAACAAGATGGCGTTTTGAATCAGAAAATATTCAAGCATGAACTCGAAAGAGAAGAAAGCATCAGGCTTACAGATAAAAACTCTCTCCCCTTATGTTTTTCTTCCTTTGAGTGGTTAAGAAAAAATTATGAAATTTCAGAAAAAATAAGGACTTCTAACTATATTCACACTAGCATTGTTTTACATGAAAAGGTTGTCATCATTAAAAGACACCAAATACACTCACATGCATCACACAATCATTACTTAGAAGGGTTTTTCAATTCATAATTTCAATCAGAGCTTAACCATCATATTAAAGAGGAAGCCGATCAAGAAATTTTTATCAGAGGTCTTTTCCTTTCTCCTAGAACTAATGCAGATGTTCAAGAATATTACCCGCAAGACAAGGCATTTCAAGGTTGCCTGTCTTCCCTTGAAAATGATGTAGTAATCCTATTTCTGAACAGTCTAGATATGGATGAAGATTTTGAAATTTTGCATATGAAAACTCCAAATAGTGGGGAAACCCTAGTAGAAGAATCTCACCCTTATATATTGATTCCTGAAAAAGAGCCATTCTTTGATATAATGTGGGATCTCGAGACACATTTTGTGGGAAAGGTTTTTTATCAGAATCTACCAACAACAATGGATTACAATGAATCAATGTCTACACCAAATATTTTCACGACAGATGATGTTCTTCATCCATGGTCGCTTTATGACTCAGGAAATCCCTACTACCGGACTTCTCAATGACTCTGACAGTTTTTTAGAATTCAATGAGTTGAATCACCTAAAAGAAAATGCAATGGAAGGAGTAAAACATGATGGTTGTTTTATGCATATTTTAAAAGATCCATTTGCAATCCTATTAGAAGAAATAAACTCTCCAAATGTTTTTGATGTTTTGAGAATTGTGGATGAAGTTTTGAATGAATTATCAGTCAGCAGGATTTGGAGCAAGCTTGTGTAGGGAAAACAGACGATGGATGAAATTCCCACATGGTTGCATTGGCATTTCGATTTCAATTGATTGATAGTTCATTTCAGTATTTAGAGTAGATAAGAATATGCAAATAAGCTTGTTGGACAAGAATTTTTAAGTTTATATTTCCAGTATTGTGTACAATTAGTTTCAGCAGTATATTCAATATCCAGTTGAGAGCAGTGTGCAGAGTTTAGACTTTAGCAGATGCTAATGATATGGTAGGAGCATGATACACACACATGTTTTGGAATCATCCCAATGGATCAGGCATCGAGTCTACAAGTTATTTTCTACCTCACATGGAGGATAACATCCCCAATTGGAGCCTATGTTATCACTGTAACAATTTTCAGACAAGATCCAAATCTTGGGAATTTAGCGAAGCTACACCATCGCAGAAAAGCTTGATAGTTTGGAAAATTGATAATTTAGAGGACCGGGACATGTCTAGCGGTGTATGGATAAATGTAGCGGAGGCACAGAAGATATAACTCGACAGACTTTTGATTACGAAACGACTCAGATCAATGGCTAGAGCCCATATTAGGCGGTAAACTTGCATGAGACTTAACAATATAGATACAGACTAGGGAAACCATTGTGGTTTTTAATATGGATGTGAATCACCTCCAGATATACGCCGGGGCGAAAGGCGGGTTGCCTGAAACTTCTTTCGCCAAAGCCCTGATGTCACATGTTACTATGCGTCACATCAAACACTTGTGGGGTACTGGTGGCGGTTGGTCGAAATCACCCCATATCACTCGTTTGGTACTTCACAACCGTATAATGTCAGGTGAACTTCGCCATATAATGAACTTGAAAGATAATCATTTGAAATGGATTGGCCAAGCGTGGTAAATCAACGTACCTGTTAGTAAGTCTGTCAGCGATTCATGATTGGAACTCTATAATTACTCAAGTATGAAGGAATCATTTTATCCATAAGTGAAGTAATCTCCAATTCACTCGACTCTCTGATTTCTGCAAGAACATTTTAGTTTCCATGAAATTGGGATACATGGACCAAACTATACCCGGTGAAACCAGTCATTCAAGAAATGTGGTAGATTTACCTACAAGCGGGAAGGAAAGGGCAATTGCATGTATACTGGCAACTAAATTCCACATAGAACCTGCTATGGACTCAGGATTGGAATTCAAGCTAAATCCCATCATGAAAGATCTAATTATCAATAGACAAGATGTAAAGAAGAAACAAACCAAGTGACAGAAGAAAGAGATCATAGCCGAAGCAGCTAAAAGTGTTGGAGAGAATCAACCGGTTTGGTTGGATATTCTAAAGGAGGATATCGCTAATCTAAAATGAACTCTCAAGTAGAGATAAGTGGCTCCCATAAATTTTTGGACAGTTGGCACCTAGATATGATGAACCTGCTCCTGACAACTCCTCTAAAATAGGGTAATGGTTATTATAAATCATTTATTGTTTGTAAATGATCTCTAATTCTAGAATGATGAGAACTATGAACATTTTGTATTCCACGAAGAAACATTCTCTGTATATATATTACCTAAGGGATATAGAAGGCATGGAGAAAGGAGGATTCTATCCTCTGTGCAGGAATACCTTTGTAATTTTTGGAGCCAGAATGAATATATAAATGCAAAGGTGGATTTTGGATATTTATGAAAAGATTCTAACTGGTGGTGTTATGAGTCTTATTTCCCTTCATAGTATGTGATTCTTGTTATCCTAGATTTCATTTTCCACTTGCATCCATTTAGATTGGAGAACTAGAGGCCCAAAATTCATCATTTGATGCTCTCGACTTAGCAATTTAGACCATGTTTATCTCTTCTTAACTGATTCATAATTCATTGCGATAATGCTATGATATAGTTTTATGTTTTTTTTTTCTTTTGATTCCATTCTAATTTTCAAATATAAACTCAGACTCACTGCCTCATTTATCCTATTCCTCTGAATAGTTGTCATGTTCCAACAATGCATCGTTCATTTCAGAATCCATGGCCCAAACGTCATTTTCATTTCTCCAGATATTTTATTCAAAACCCCCCAAAAAAACAAAATCTAGCCACCAATTCTCGTAGATATATCCAGTGACACAAGAGAGCCCTGTCTGAGTTGAGCAGGCTAGTGCCTCAACTCTAAAGCTGGTCAAAACAGTTACCCCTAATGTTTGTCTATTTCAGTTGGACAAAATTTACAGGGTGCTAACAATGACAAAGAGCATTGTCCCCTATTTCATGAATACTTGGCTTCTGGAGAACCTAATCCTTTGAAGCAGGCTTCTGTACCCTGGTACGAGGTATGTAGAACTAAACATTGCCCTGGTGAATGTTATTATATGCAAAAATACGTCTAGACACCTACCAATATTTATTGTACATTTTGCAAATCTGTGGGACATGATGGGAAGGATTATAGGGCTTATGATCTCATGCATGAAATATCAAGGGATACATATAGAATTCAAGGAGAAGTACAACAAGAAGGAAACAATGCACAGCTCAACTCCCCAGGAAGAGGAAAATTCAACCCTCATGGTGGATTCAAAGGAAGAGGACGCGGTGGATCTATGGGTCGAGACAGAGGACAAATTATTTGCTATAACTGCACACAACCAAGACATTTTTCAATGGATTGTGAGAACCCTTGTACCACATGCAACTATTGTAACTCATTTGATCATGTCATCGACTATTGTCCAGTATTATTGGTCAAACTCCATGAGAGACGAGGAGGAAACCAGCAAGTCCAAATAATATCAGCGGAACCTCGCGGTAAGGACCCTAGAGTCGTTGTTATTACTAGAGGAGGCATTGTTACAGGAGAAGATAGGGTGACTCTAGGAAAGACTACATAAGGATAAAGGATGAGAAGAGATGAAGAGAAGGCACAGTTGTTTGATCCAAGGAGAGAAAGTCATACTTTTGAAGAAGCAAGAAAATAATCTGTAGAAGAACAAGATTCTTCATCTAAGGTACAACCAGAACTAAGGGAATGTGAAATGGCACCAAAATTGTATTAGTATATCTTAGATAGACAAGGAAAAGAGATCAGAAAGCTCATGGACTTCTTATACACTTGTATAGATTTGATTAAAGATGAAAAAGTTGTGCAAGAATTACAACACCTAGTAAGACAATATGAAATTGGAAGAATAGACCCTATGCTAAGTAGAGCTATGAATCAAGTATCAAGGAAAGGAAGGAAAAACAAGAAATTACACCTTAGCGCTCAGATTAGAGACTACGACGTGGACTATGTGGTCCTCGACTTGGGATCGGAGGTAAATGTTATGACAAAGAAGACTTGGGAACTTATGGAAAAACCTATATTGATTTACTCTCCTATCAGGATCAGAATAGCTAATCAGGAAGCGATGAGCCCCTTTGGAAGACTAGAGCATGTCCCTGTAGACATCGATAGGGTAAGGACATTTGCAAACTTTGAAGTGATTGAGATTGTTGATGATAGTTGTCATTATCCTACACTATTAGGAATTGATTGGGCTTTCAACAATTTGACTTTTGTTGACCTAAAGAAGAGAAGAATGGAATTTGAAGTTAATGGCCTTAAGGTCATTACACCTCTAGACCTGGATGAAGGTCACAGATACAAAGAACCCATCAGAGAATAAGACCGCACATATGATCTAGAGAACATATACAAACTAACAGCAAGACAACAAGATTACATTAATCCTACAACAGATGGAAATCTCAGCTGGCGAAGTGAAAGTGCATGTTCATCAGATTTAGAGGAAGCAGTGGAAAATTGGCAGAACAAAATGTACAAATTTTCTACGCGGAGGTGTGCCAGATTGACCAGAGCAGTTCGTTGGATGGGCAAGGAAGTAAGTAATCTTCCTACATTTGATGGTTTAAATCATTTAGAGACATTTCTAGCTGAATTTGAGATAATTGTACCAGTACAAAAGAGGATGTTGGCACTGGATGAAGCCTTGAAAGCTACACCAACTAGATGGTGGGGAACACACAAGAAGAACATCCTAGAATGGGTACAATGACTCACACTATTGACGATGCGCTTTTCAGACCAAGATGAAGGATGAAAAGTTTGATACACAGGTCAGAGTTTCCCTAAGGACCATGTGCGAAGTTATGAGGAATCCTAAAGAAACATTCCTAAAGAATAGTGGATGCATAAGTTCATTAACACCTTGGATACTATGGCTATCAACTGGTATCTTCAAGAAGAACCGCGCCTCATCACTACAAATTGGTATGGTATGACTCATAAATTTATAGCTACAATTTTATTTGAGAGTCGGTACCCTATAGTAGATCAAGTGCTACAAATTATAATAAAGAAGGTCTTTGAGGAGGCACCTAACCTCCCTTTTACCCAAGAAGGAGATGAATGGACTGTGCCTCTTCAACAACTACATGATTGCTACAATATTAATGTTGATGAGGATGATGACCCGAGGGATGTAAACATTTTATAAACTAAAATACAAAGAGACATAGAAGGGCTTGGGATTGAATTACCCTTTGTTGGAAAACCCATTAAAATTAAGAAGGTTAATATCGGAACTGAGAAAACACCTAAGTTAGCAAATGTTGGAGACTATTGGGATGATGCTACTATTAGAAAGATCATAGAGCTATTGCTTTAATATCAGGATTTGTTTCCAACCAAGTTCACATACATGAAGGGAATTAAAGGCCCCATGGGATAAATGAAGATCCCCTTGAGAACAAATGCAAGACCTATCAAGAAGAGAACTTACAGATTGAATCCCAAGTATAAGAAGAAATTTAGGATTGAATTGGATAGAATGTTGGAAGTAGTAATCATAGAACCAGTTGAGGAATCTGAATGGATTATCCCTATGGTGGTACAAGATAAGAAGTCAGGAGAAATCATAATCTATGTAGATCTGAGGAAGCTGAACAATGCATGCCTACATGACCCCTTTCCTACACCCTTTACTGATGAAGTTATAGATAATGTAGGAGGATAGGAGGTCTACTCATTCATAGATGGATTGTTAGGTTATCACCAGATCATAATTGCTAAGGAAGATAAATATAATACGACATTGGAAAATGAATGGGGTTCTTTTCAGTACATTGTGATGCCTTTTGTCTTGAAGAATGCACCAACCATCTTCTATGGGGTGGTGGTCGAAACATTTAAGGACTTTTTACAAAAGTTCTTGGAAGCGTACTTCGATGATTGTACTATTTTTACTTTAATGAAACATCATATTGAATGCTTGATATTAATGTTAGATACGTGCAGGAAATGTCAGATTTCTCTAAATTTGAAAAGTGTATTTTCTTTTCACCCTTTGGAGTGCTGCTAGGGCATATTGTGTGTAAAAAGGGATTGTTGGTAGTTCCTTCCAAGATTTCTATCATTGTCGATCTACCCCCCCC
>ML785671.1:303668-314956 GCA_009831015.1 Picea engelmannii | reverse complement strand
TACTTCAGTTAGACAGTTGTGCACTGCACTGGGACACACTGGATACTATAGGAAGTTTATTAAGGGTTATGCACAAATAGAAACACTTATGGAGAAGCTATTAAATAAATATAGTAAATTCCAATGGACAAAAGAATTTTAGTAGAGCTTCGACACACTAAAGTAGAAAATGGTTACTGCACCTATCTTGGTTTTTCCAAATTGGAGTAAGGAGTTTAATGTTCATGTCGATGCTTTGTCTATTGCATTAGGAGTAGTCTTGCCATAGCCAGGTGCATGAGACATTGAACACCCTATAGCCTTTGCTAGCATGAATCTTTCTACAGCTGAAAGTAACTACACTACGACTAGAAGAGAAGGATTGGATATGGTATATGTGTTGCAAAAGTTTAGACAATATCTGTTGGGAGGACATTTTAATATGTTCACTGATCATTCTACATTGAAATGCTTAGTCAACAAGGCATTGTTGAGGTGAAGAATATGCAGATGGCTACTGCTATTCCAGGAGTATGACTTTGAGATTGTGGTCAAGACGAGAAGAATGAATAAAGGACCTGATCACTTATCCAGGTTATAACATGGAGAGGAACCTACTAGTTTGGAGGATACACTACCAGATGCAAAATTGTTGGCTATTAGGAAATTCTATGATCACTTCGTCGAGATAGTCCAGTTCATGTCCACAGGAATGGCATCGTACAAGTATACATTCATTCATAAGAAATAGTTGGTATTATGCACTGCTGAATTTCAACTTATAGCTAGACAGTTATATAATATGGGATCATATGAGATCCTGAGGAGATGTGTTATTGAGGTATAAATACCATTGAGTCTTGTAGAAGCACATGAAGGCATCATAGGAGGACACTATGCAGGGAAAGCAATAGCACAAAGGATTCTCAGATCTGGCCTATGGTGGCTTACTTTACACAAGGATGCTAAGGAATACTACAGAGCCTGCGATGTCTGTTAAAGAGTAGAGAAGCCTTATAAAAGGGATGAAATTCCTTTAGCACTGCAATTAACATTACAAATATTTGAGAAATGGGCTATTAACTTTGTGGGACCTATCAACCCACCAGGAAAGCGCATAGGAGCTAGATACATTATCACCACTAAAGAGTATTTGACCAGATGGGCAGAAGCAAGAGCAGTTCAGGACTATAGTGCAGCCACAACTGTGCAATTCATCTTTGAGGATATTATAACCAAATTTGGATGCTCGAATATCCTCATGAGTGATCAAGGCACGGACTTCATCAACAAAACTATTGAAGCCTTGACTCAGGAATTCGAAGTTCACCATCATAAGAGTACTCCATACCACCCACAGGTGAATGGCACAGTCGAAGCTTTCAATAAGATCTTGGAGACAATGCTAACTAAGATTTGCAGTGTTAACAAAGATGATTGGGATATGAGAATTTCAGCAGTGTTATGGGCTTATAGAACTAATTGAAAAATGTTAACAATGTAGACCCCATTCAAGTTAGTTTATGGCTTAGAAGCAGTGGTACCTATGGAATATTTGGTTCCTAGTTTAAGAATTGCAACATTCATAGACATGGATGACATAGGCGTTTTCCAAGGAAGGCTCGCACAGTTGATGGAACTAGAGGAAGACAGGTTTACTGTAGGATTTCATCAGAAGGTACAGAAAGAATGTGAAAAGGCTTACCATGACACACATATCAAGAGGAAATCATTTAAGAAAGGAGATTTGGTATTGTTATATGAAAGCAAGTTCGTGAAGCATCCAGGGAATTTCAGGACGCATTGGCTTAGACCATTTGAGGTTACCTATGTTACAGAAGGAGGAGTTGCGCAGATGAAAACCCTTAAGGGAGAATGGAAGGATGGTTTAGAGAATGAGATCCGATTGAAGTTGTATTGTGACAATCAGTTTCCTCGCAGCTCTCAGTAAAAGATAAGAAAGAAGGGTCTAGGTACCATGTGCAGTTGACACTTGGTACTAGACATAGAAAATAAATCTTGCAGAAGATAGGGAGGGATAGAGAAGAAAGCACAGGCTGCTCTGCGTAGTTTGCAATCAAAGTGATACAAAAGGCTCAGTCTTTCAGTGACTCGGGATGAGTCACATGTTACTTTTGGGGGTATGTTGGCCCTGGTTTATGTAAGAAAGTGAATATTAAGGAATAAAGGTGATGTACAAACTGCGCGGAAGGCACATAAATCGAGGAGGGGTCAAAGTGGCAGAAAAGAAAGAGCGAAGTAAAGGAAAAGATAGAAGATAAAGCATCAAGGAAGACAGACTGTGGACAACTCAACAAGTGGAAGAAGACACCAATGAATGCTTTGGAGCACCTCACGGAAAAGAAGGAGGAACAGGCTGGCGAAGTCCTAAAAACACGGGTCAAGTGGACCTAGGGTTTGGCACCTAGGCTTCAGTCTAAGGTTGTCTGAGAGTCATTTAATGTATAAATAAAGGTCTAGAAGACCTAGAGGGGTTCATATGATTTTCATTATTGTTGATTGATTATTGTTGTTGTTGAGAGCAATATTGAGTCTATATTTTGGATCTTCAGTTGTGTGCAAAGATCAAACCTACAGTTGGGTGCGCAGGGACGAAAGAGAGAGAGATCTACAACTAAGTGTGCAGATAGAACTGTATGTTTTCATCTAATATATCAATAAACACAGTTCTATATATGCAGCCCTAGGGAGAGGGTGAACCACGCATATATTATTGTCCTTATGGTTGACATTGTGTTATTTTTCATCTGATATACTGTTACTGCATTGTTGTGTTATATCAGAGATATAACTTGTGAAGTAAGATTAAGAGTGGTAGAGAATATCTAGATTGTCTTGTATTGTATTTTGGAATCACTTTGCATTTCATCTGGTTGTAGACACCTGTGTCCTGCAACCCCCTATTACTACTTCAGCTGACACTGCATCTTCTTTGCAGGTGTTACCGAAAGGGCCAGTTGTTAGGGTTTGTTGGTGCGCTGTAAGATTTGAACCCTTAGTCTTCCCTTGTGCCAACAGTACCTGCCACCTTTTCACTTCTAAGTATGCAATTAATAGTCTTTAATGCTAAAAAATCATGATGCAACAGTCGTCGATAAGATTTGCAGAGGGTTATATTATCCCATCCAACTATTCATTTCAAACATCATCTGGAGAAAATGGGCATTCTTGTAAACTTATGGCAGCATCTCGACAACAGTTCTATGGAGATACAGTGAATATCTTTGGGCGTGAGGACCATAACTTCCATTGGTCCATGGCATAGTCTTACTATTCATCCCGTTCCACCCAGAACAAAGTATTTTGGACCTCTCGAATCACTCATGTAGGCTGCATCCCTCAATTTTTTGACTGTAAGAAGGTGATATCTTGGTGCACCGAAAAATATATTTCAAGCCAAATAATTATTCCACTACATGACCATTCTCTTGTTTCTTTGCCACCTCAGGTCTTCCACAAGATGTTAAAATTGTCGAAGCCAACATTGACCTTTAAAGGACAAGACTGCAATCAGTTCCTAAAAAAGAATGATAATGAGTTGAACCTCTTCCCCAAGTTCTTGGAAGACCCGACAACAGTTCTTGAAGATATCACAAAGTTGCAGGTCAGTTCTTTTATAAATCCATTCTGGGAAATTTCCTGGATGTTTACAAGAATAACGGGACAGGAGTCCACAACAAGCATTTCCCGCATGGTTCTTTATATTTTGTATTTCACAGTCAAAGAACAATCCATTTTTTATTGGGGGAAGATAATTTCCATTGAAATATGTTCCCAATTGTCATGATTCAAAGGAGAGAATAAATTTTATATTCCATCCTACTTGGTTTTTTTGATAGCGCATTGTTGTCCGTTTCCAAAACTATCTTTGTCCAAGAAGCTAAACTGTGAATTTGAAACAGTAACTTTCTGATACCATTCCTTGTGGAGGCACAAGGCCTCCCATTGTTTTTATGAGGTTTTTAATGACTTTGTCTCAGTTTTCAAAAATTTATTGTTAGGAAAGGATGATACATGAATGTCTGACCAGGAAACCATGTTTTTGGACAGGAAGGGGACACTTGAACAAATGGAAAATTACAGTGTCATAATGATTTTTATCTCCAAGGAAAATCCTACTTTCCTTCCATGTCACATCACAGAAAATATGTTTGTTATAGAAATATCAAGGCAATACAACTACTGGTTTCATTTTTTCCATGAGAAGAGAAAAAACAGTTCATTCCTCTGCCTTGGAAAGTTGGGGACTTCGTGTTCAGGAATGCCAACAAGATTGACGAATACGTAGACTATTTCAACAACTTGAATTGATATGTTGAAAGGATAAGAGGGTTTGACCCTAATGGGATTTTTATAGAACATTTACTAGCATTTGTCTTTAGTAGCTCTTTTATCCATACACGCCTGAAAGAAGACAGATAAAATGATGACAACACTCTTGCTCCTAACGATGGCGACGTAGAGACATTGAAAAGAAAAACTTAATTGTACAAACAATAGGGAAAAGGCTCCAGTGAGAAGAGTGTCCAATCCCCGGCTATCACTCCCAAGAGAACGACATCAAAGATTTGCTAGAAAATAATAGGTGTGATCATTTACCCATAGACAATATAGCAATATTGTCACCCAACCATAAGCCTAAGCCACCCCCAAGCACCTTAACCTTGATAGATAGAATAATTATGGAAGCAAACCCTAGGTCCAAAAGCCAATCAAGGTAGCGTACCACTCTTGAGAGCTATCATACCAATCATAAAGTCCAAACAATAACCAAGAGAAATTCCAAGCCTAAAACTGAAAATAATAGTTGCAGTAGCTGCACCTGCCGCGACTCTCGAGACTTGCACTCTTACTAAATTTCTGCAGTTACGAACTATGTGTGTACAAATGAGCTCTGGCATCCTGAATTTATACTGCTCTTTCTTAGTTGTCTGACCGAATTCTCTTTATGGAGGATAAATACTTAATATTAATTATTTTCTTTAGCCGACTTGTCTTCTAGGGTTATGCCCAAGGCTTTAGGGTTTCTTCTTTCTTTCGAGAATATTCTATTCTTGTCAGGGTTACATGTGGAGATTAATACCTCCAACAACTACCATAATATCAACACTCCCTCCTAGATAGGGAGGTATTGAAAACAATGGTCTTGAGCACAAAAATACCATTCAAATGGTAGCATCATCATAGCCACACAGTCTATCTCATGATCAAATCACGAGCACCATCATCACTATCAGTATCATATGATATCATCAATTGCATCATCTCTCGAAACCATGATCCATCTGAGTAATCATGCATGATGTTGAATAAGTCACCCACTCCACATAGTGATACGAGAACTATTCTTCTAATCCAGACATATGTCCTAGAAAAATAAATGTTCCAACAGATGTTGGAAGCCACACCATGGGCTACAAGGCTATTCTTCTAATCTAGACATATGTCCTAGAAGAATAATTGTCCTGGATCATTTTCCATCTGGAGAATATCTGTCCACCAACACACTAACTATCCATCTAGATGGTAATCATTTCCAACACTACTGATAGTCTTTATGGAAATTGGAACAATGACATTCAATAGAACACAACTGTGTTTATCCATTGTAGTACACAACTAATATCCAGTGGTAAACAACCACACCAAGTAGCACAAGACGACTTAATTAGTGATGCATAGTCACAACCAATGGAACACATCCACCACAATAACATACATCTACTATCTAGAGAAATATAGTCTCCACAAAAATCATATCATCTGATATCAACCTACATAAAAAAATATCATGTTATAAACTGAGTCATCTAGGCCATTCTTCTACTCACATCTGTGAGATATGGAAGAGAATATTCCCTAATAAATTAAAACATCAACGATGGGATATATCGACTATTTTTCTCAAGCACAAAATAATATTTGTCCCTAATTTATGAGCCTGGACCATTCACCTAACTGGGCCATTCCTCCAGCACTAATCATAGTGTAACCTGGAGAGAATGAGTTTTCCCTAGGGAATTCTTATCCCTAATTGTTGAACCTGGAACATTCACCTAATTGGGCCATTCCTCTGACACTAATCATAGTGAAACCTGGAGAAAGTGAGTCTTCCCTAGGGAATGATTGTCCGAACCATTTCCTAATGGAAATGACTGTCCTACACCAGCCTCCAAAATGGACCATTCTTCGAAAATCTGAACTTTGAAAGAATGATTTCAAGGAGAGGTGGACCATTATACTTGATCACTGCTCAGAGTGACTTTCCTAGACCATTCCCCCACACTGACCACAAGGGGAATCGTTGTCTATGGTACATCAACAATCTATCGGACCATTTTCATTATGAAAATGACTGTCTGATCTGGGCCATTTTCCAAACTAGAAAATGTACGTCCGTCAAAATTCTCAAACCACTTTTTGAAATTGAAAGGAACTGCTCATCCTGGACCATTTTTCAAAATGAAAAATGACTTTCCATGAATCAATAACATATTAGTTCTCCCTTCCAACC
Source organism: Picea engelmannii (assembly GCA_009831015.1). NCBI lineage: Eukaryota > Viridiplantae > Streptophyta > Pinopsida > Pinales > Pinaceae > Picea > Picea engelmannii. The sequence continues at coordinate 308,442 of ML785671.1, read as the reverse complement.
TGGGAGTAATATATTACTTTTTCAATAAGGAATTCGTCTCCACGAGTCCCAACTTGTTTCTTAAGTACGCAAAATTTTCATCTTAGATAGAGGCTTTACCAAAATATCTGTTATCTTCTCATCTGTGGATATTTGTTGGAGAACCACTTCTCTTTTTGGACTTCATCATAGATAATATAATGCTTGATCTCAATGTACTTCGGTCTATCATGGAACACTAGTTTTCTCTGAAGGCTTCATATAGCTATGATCATTACAATATATCATAGTCGAATTCAACACTTATGTTTCCTACTAGCACATGATATCATGGAAGAATAAAAATGAAACATATACAAGTAGCACTTCTTCTGTCATCAAGAGATTTTTCCATGGAATATAAATCCATCATCTCAGACTTATGAATAACTATTTTGATACACTATCTCTGTCATACAAAGTTTTCACCATGCTTATGTTGTATATGAGATACTCTACATCAAGTTGTTTGAATCCATGCAAGTTCTTCTTATATCTGCATACATGGGTCTCTTTCTGGTATAAAATTCTTTGTCACTTGCTTTATTGGAAAGAACATTCTTTTACATGTAAATTCCAATCCATCGATACTACAAGAGGTATATCTAGTTTACCGGAACAAGTTGTTGCCATAGTCTTCTCCCTCCATCTGGAAGAACCTCTGAATCTTGCAATGGTTCCATTCATAAGTCTTTTTCAAATTTTCTTACATACACTGTTCTTTATCATAACTTTCATTTCTTCTTCTCGATTGCTTCTAGTGGGTTCAAACAAAGATGGTAGTCTTTGTGATTCTCGGTATAATAACTGGTTGTTATGGATTTTCTTTATTTCTTGGAATCTTCATGTTACTCTTCATGTTTCTCTTTATCTCTCCTGTCCATGGAGTATTATATAGATTCCATGCCCTAAAGATTCCAAATTCTTCCTTTCATCATGGGATCATGGATGTAGATGGACAACCGAGGATACTTTAAGGATTCTTTTCGAGGAAGACTTCTTCTAAACATGTGTTGCTTATCATGGCTGCTAGTTTCAATGGGAACATGGAAAGATACCTCATAATCCTCAATGGATCATATCATTTAGGGTTGTATCCCTCCTAATACTTGATTCATGCATGAATGCATGCTCTTCTTTTGGAATTCTGTAATCATCTCCCTCCATCTAAGAGAGTCCATGCTTTCGTCTGCATCCTTATTTCCTTCTACAAAGTTTCACAAGTCTTTTTCTAATTTCCTCTTGATTACTGACTTCTTTCTGTTTTGACTTCTTTTGGGTTTCTTCAAGTTTGATTTCGGCTTATATGGAAGTTGTTACTTATATAATATCTTCCACGAGAATTGTTACCAAGGATTGTCAACATACTTCATCTTTTCAGGTGTATTACTTGACTTGTAGTCATCGTGATGGCAATGCTTATCTTGTTATTCTTCCATAGGTATTGTTTTATTTGAACATCATATCTTCTAAGAAATAGATATGCAATATATGTACAGAAACTATGTAAACATGGTATGTACAAGAACTATGAATAATATTGTTACCTTGTCTTAGAAGAAGAAGTGTGTTTTATCCTGATTGGCCTTCTGTGAGGGTTCCTTTTCTTCAACAACTGATGCTTCATTTGTTTCCTTCCTTAGGCCAAACTTCCTCTTATTCATGAAATTCTTGAAATTTTGTTGTGAAGGCTTGATCATTGTATTTCTTTTGGGATTTCTCTTTTGTGCTAATCCTTGATTATTCGTATGCACAACAAGTCCAAAGTTCTTCAAATGTGAGATATTCCTTTCATGTGTTCATGCTTGCGGTAAATGCATCCCATGTCTTGGGAAGGATGTTGAGTACTATATTCACCAATTCCTTGAAATGATTTCTTCAATAGCTTGTAGTTGACATCTTAACTGATAGATTATCAAAAGGTATGATGGTATGATTTCATAATCATTCATTTTCATGTCATGAAGCCACCCTTGAGAACCTTAACCTCGACAGAGAGAATAATTCTGGAAGCAAACCCTAGGTCCAAAAGCCAATGAAGGTAGCATACCACTCTCAAGACATAGCGTACCAATCATAAAGTCCAAACCATAACCAAGAGAAAGCCCAAGCCTAAAACTAAAAATAATAGTTGCAGTAGTTGCAACTACAACTACTCTCCAGACTTGCACACTTACCAAATTTCTACAGTTACGAACTTTGTGTACAAATGAGCTCTGGCATCTTGTATTTATACTGCTCTTTCTTCTTTGTTTATCTAAATTCTCTTTATGGAGGATAAAGACTCAATATTAATTATTTTCTTTAGCCAACTTGTCTTCTAGGGTTATGTCCAAGGATTTAGGGTTTCTTATTTCTTTATGGAATATTCTATTCTTGTCAGGGCTACACATGGGGGTTAACACCTCCCACAACTACCATAATATCAACATGATAATTTCTCCAATGACCCACCCCAGTAAGTAAGAAATCTAGAATTCTTCAAATGGAGGAGGAGAGAAGAACCCTCCCCGTGGGAAAATTGACAATTCTCACAAGCTTCCCATGATGAAGAAGAGAAAAAACGTTGTAGGGCAAGCAGAAGAGCCTGAAACTAAAAGTGAGGACATGGAACTTGAGACTTCTATGGATAACGTATTCTACAATGTTGATAATCCTGCGGACGTGATGCACCATAGTTCCATAATGGAAATAGTTTAGACCGACATTTTTTATGAAGATGAATCTTTCGTATTCCAGAGTGTTGTTTTTGACAACCAATCTAAAAAATTAATTATTGAAAAGAGAGATGTAAGAAATAAGAAAGGGAAATCTCATTCAGAGGATAAAATTAGGAACATGCAGTCATCCCAAATCTCTCAACTTCACCAAGAAACCAAACATTCTCTTGATGATTCCATTGGAGGCATTGAAGCGGAGAATGCCAGACTGAACAACCAAATCAAGGAATTGGAGGAAGATTTGATTCCTACCCCATTTTTTGCCAACACTTTAGCAAAAAACATGCATGCCACACATGCATCCAAGTTAAAAGGATCCTCCAGCCTCCTCACATCCTGTAGAGGCTATGTGGAGAAGACTATCAAGAAAATAATGGAGCTAGTTACTAAAGCCTAGGAAACATCACAAAATATAGCTTCCCTTGGAACGAGGGCACATTCTTTGCACAAACATTTGCAAGAGGATTTAAAAATGAAGAATGTTTCTATATAGAGATGGTGATCCCTTTTGGAAACCATGTCACCAACATGTCAGATATGAGAAGAAGATAAGAAGATCTCCCCTCCCTAAAACGGATCAAACAATTAAAATCATACTGGAAAGAGAAACTTAAGAACCTACATCTCATTGTCGAATCATGTGAACAAGCCATATCAGAGAAAGAAGAATTATTCAAAAACCTGACCGAAATAGACTTAGCTAGAAGTACCAATGAAGTTCAAGACCCAAACTTAATCCTCAAGTCCTTTTCCTTAACCAAGCAAGCCTTTGATGAACAAGTTGATATTTTAAAGGGGTTGTCTTTAGAAAATTTTTATGGCATCCTTGAATATGGTCAAGATGACATGGACAACTGGATAGTGGAATATTCGACACAGAATGAAGAAATTGAACGAGCTCTGCATAGTCTTTCTATCGATCTAATGAAATTAGAAAACGAGCTTTTCAACATAAAAATCTGGGATGAGATCAACGTGGCCCCCATGAGAAGCTATATTAAAGAATGGCTCCAAAGGGGAATCGACAAGCTCATCGATGAAGGGAAACAACCAATTGGCACGATTCCAGTGGCTGTTGACAAGAGAAATAAAAAGGCATCAGCAAGCAAATAACAAAAGAGAGAAATAGATACCATCATAGTAAGTCTACATTGATCACATTCTTCTTTCTTTATCAATCTAGTTACTGTACCTCTTTAAATAGAAATCTCTAACCAAAGATTGATAACTTCCAATTTCTTTGTTTCAGTTATTCCTCTGTACTGTAGCTCACTTCTTCTTTCTACAATCCTATTTCTTGTACTTATTTCTTTTATGGTTCGTGGGATCCCCAATCCCAGTCTATATGACAAACACATTCAAATTTCCAGAAATATGTAACAGACATTATTAATTTTTGATAAATTTCAAAGAAAACTAGTTCAAAAACAATCTCGACAGTGTCTTGTGGCCCTGTTTTTGTAATGTTAAAGTAGTTCTCGTTTTGCATATCGATCATCTTATTTTATTTTTATGTACTGAGAAATGTGTATCTTCAACTATGATGGATGTCAAGAAATTGTGTTGATTAAAATTGAATGTTTAATGTGTGTGATTCTAGGTCCTTTTTTCCAGGAACCTTTATTTCAAAACAAACACACACACACACACAAAAAAAAAAAAACTACTACTATCCTTTTGTATTGCTTCAAGTCATTATGATGAAAATTTTCTAAGTCCCATATTTGAACTATACATGCCCCAGGAAAAAACTTAAACAGGAGTATCACATCCATAAAAAATGCAGTAGGATTGACATCCTCATTAAGTTTTTGTTCTGGTGCTAATAGATTAATCTGCAAGAATATCTGCATAAATAGAAACCTTTGAATTTTTTTAACCTTTGCCAAATAAAAAGAATCAATTGGATATACATGTTGCAAATATACCAGTTGGCACTATATTGAAATGCCCAGTTGGTGCTATACAAAGATGCCCTCTTCCCAGAGAGAAATTGTAGATCAACCACTGCAAATGTATAGGAAAAACTACTTCGA
>ML785671.1:291590-303618 GCA_009831015.1 Picea engelmannii | reverse complement strand
TATATATATATATATATATTTCTTGTCCACCGCATATAAATTTATTTATCCTAACACATATAGAGACACACAATTCAGATGATCTATTTAATAGAATAAAATGCTCTCACAAATTTACTTTCTCGCTAATTACTTGTTAACCCCATATTAATATAATACTATGATTAACTAATTCGGGAATTCAGGACTTCATCTCTTTGGGGCTCTGGCCTTACTTCCACAGTGACATTATCCCCGGGTCATGTACCAGCCTGATGTCTTATGATTGGTGTGTCACACACTGGCACGAGCCATTTGCTGCATGGATACCACTTGTACTTCATGTTTCTTCCCACATGTCCACTACTTCGGGCTTCTATTCCTCCCTTGGTCCTACCATAGCAGTGCATTTATTCCCATTCCAACTCGACAGGGACTATGCTTCCATGAAGCACTTGTTTCTTTTGGTGATGAATGAAAGGTGTTATAGGTCGCCATATCCTAGCTCTCTGAATTCTTTTGTGGATGGATGGCACTATCATATTGCTAATGGGTGTTTCATATTATGACCACTTGGTGTTCCATTTTGTTATTATAGTCATATTCTTACTGCCACTTTTTCATGATAAGATCGTATACTTGCAGCTGCTACAACATTCATATTGCTATTATAGAAGAATTGTTCATATACTTGCAGCTGCAACATTCATATTGTTATTATAGAGGAATTGAGGATGAATTGGATAGAATGGAGCACGAGCAAGTGAAGTATATCAGTGTTAGTGACATTGAGAAAGATAATGGAGTGGGAAGGAGGCTGACCTAAGAAAGAATCAAGGAGGATGTTTGGGCACGAGGCAAGATCTTCGTCTATTAAAATTTATGTAATGGTTTTTTATAATTTACTGTTTATTGTTTACAGGTCTACTTCCTCTGTTAAAATTTATCTAATAGTTTTTTATACTTTACTATTTACGATTTATAGGTTTTCTTCAATTGTGATTTAAGGTTTACATCAATTGTTATTTAAGGTTTACAGGTTACTGGTTTAGGTTGTGATGAGTGATTTGGGTTTCTGATTTAGTGATTCAGGTTTAGCTATGAGATATTTAGGTGTAGGTATGAACTTGAATCAGTCAGAAGAACCTGAATCCATCATAGCTAAACACAAACCGCTCATTGTTATATTTATGGTTTACATATTTTCTTCAATTATGATTCATAGTTTACATAGAAACGAGCTATTTAGGTTTCTCATTTAGCTATTTAGGTTACAATAGTAATAAGCAATTTAGGTTGCAATAATAATGAGCGATTTATCAATTTAGGTTTCTGATTTAGCTATTCTAGTTACAATAACACTCTGTAAATTTAAACTGTAAGGTAAATTTAAACCTTTACTAATAGGATATGGATTGAATAAAAAGTATTGTTGTTTATATCCTTGATTACTTTTAACATTAGCATTGTTTATATTCTTTATTCTTGATTAAGTAGTACCCCGTCATATTGAATTTATCTCTACTATCAACTCCCAAGATTCCCTTCACCAAACAATATTATGTCTATGAGTGAAATGAATTCTTTAATTTGGTTTAGTAGAGGGAAAAATAATTTATTAGATTATGTCTGTTGTATCCTTTTCACCACTTGGATGAGCAAAAGAGGGAAACCTGCAAGTCTAGTTCATTCATCTGAATACGATAGAAGTTAGTGTATGAGCCAAATGACTCAATAACATGAAATAAACAAACAACTTAGCTAATAAAAGCTAAAGAAACAAAACTAACGTGCATAAGGAAATTAGAACCAAAATCAACCAAACAATTGACCAATATTCATGCCACCAATGGATAGATTGTATTAGTGGGAAAACACCAAAGAGAAACGGATACTTATGGGTCCCCTCTTCCTCCAAGGGAGGGCTCTTGAATCCCATATCTGAGAGATCTTCTTACAAATGAAAAACTAAAAAGGAAATGGTGAGGAAATCCAAATCTCATTCCCTCAAGAAGTGAGGACAATAGCTCAATGAAATGATGCTAGTATGCTCCAAGAAGGAAAGAGGTTCCTTGTAGGAGAATAGAGGTATCATAACAATACAAATAGATTCTTGAAAATATAGTGCACCCATGGCCTCTTTTTATAGAAAATCTTTGAGGCATTATCCAGTCGGTCTTTAGTGTGAACAAGGGGCCCTTTAGGGCACCTTTAGGTCTTTGACCAGTCCCCCACTCGGATTCAGTTCAGATTTGAGGGTCAAATAGACTTGGGAGATGAACCATAAGTGGGTGGGAGGATGACCATAATCATAAATGCATCGTTCTCAGGTGTGCATGGCTTTTTTTGTACACAGTCATGCATCGGGTGCATGTGCATTTTTCTTGCATTTTCGACTGGCGCACGTGTGTGCACTTCCTTTGTATTTTGAGCACATGTTGATTTTATAACCAGTTTTATAGTTTGTGCCCTTTGAAAATGCATTTTTTGGGCCATGAATGAACTAATAGGTGTTTGGAGATGTTGGATTCCTGTAACCATTTGCAGACAAAATTTTAGTGATAACAGATGCCCCCTAATGTGCGAGGCTAGAAGCATACATATAGATGAAACACATCAATGTTTCTTCTACTGAGAGTACCATTGTAAGAAAGAGTGTTGAGAGTAATTTCAAGAGAGGCCCATTAGAGGAAGAGGGGAACCTGTGGGACCCAAACCTTTCTCGAGGTGTGGAAAAATAAAAATTGTATAAAAATGAGGCGGGCATGCCCCATGCTCGTGTCATGTAACTCAAAATGGGTAAGACAGTAATTGAAGTTATATGTTGATGTAGATAACTACAACGCCCTCCAGGGAAGTTTGATAATGGAACATGACAATTCATATGGTGAACATACTATGAAAAGAGGTGATGACACTTGAAATAAGTGTCGATGACTCATAGGCATTGATAGCCCATCAAATTTCAGAGGTCATTGGCTAGTATAAAACAAATGAAATAGTTGCAAAGTAAGACCCATCGTAACATGATATTGTGTTGAAGTTGAATGTTATGGGGGTCAATGACAGCAGAGAGCAATGATAGTTCTCCCTGTGTCGTCTGAGACTCCTCATTGTAAAGGTAATAAGAGTCAAGATACTATGGCCCTTCCAGGAAACTGTGTTGGTGTCGACAGAAAGGGAGACGTGACTCTAAGAAGCAAAGGGCTTCAAGAGATCTACGAGATGAGATCAGGAACTGATGAGTGGCATTCCTTTACATTTTAGTCTTGTTGACATCGTCCATAAACCTCGAGTATCCCACAGTCCAGGTACCATTGATCTCTGAGTTTTTCCACTTTGTCATGCCTATGGCACAATTTAAACCCACGTCTAGTCATCCTCCTGATGCTAGATCTAGTTTCATGGTTGTTGCCACTCATAATTCAAAAATATCCCCAACCAAGGGAGTTATTGAGTCTCACCACATCTTCACTTTGTCCATGTCCCTCATCAGTTCCCGATCTCATCCCATAGATCTCTTGGTCGCCAAATTTTTTTATCCTTTTTGCCACTTGGATGAGCAAAAGAGGGACACCTACAAGTCCAGTTGCATCAGCTGAATATGAAATAAGTTAGTGTATGAGTCAAATGACTCAAACACATGAAATAAACAAACAACTAATCTAATAACAACTAAAGAAACAAAACTAAAGTCCACAAGGAAATTAGAACCAAAATCAACCAAACAATTGACCAATATTCAGGCCACCAATGGATAGATTGTATTAGTGTGAAAACACCAAAGATAAATGGAGACATATGGGTCCCCTCTTCCTCCAAGGGAGGGATCTTGAATCCCCTATGTGAGATCTCTTCTTACAAATGGAAAACTAAAAATGAAATGGTGAAGAAATTCAAAGCTCATTCCCTCAAGAGGTGAGGAGAATAGCTCAATGAAATGACACTAGTATGCTCCAAGAAGGAAAGAGGTTCCTTGTAGGAGAATAGAGGCAGCATAACAATACAAATAGATTCTTGAAAATATAGTGCACCCATGGCCTCTTTTTATAGAAAATCTTTGAGGCATTATCCAACCGGTATTTAGTGTGAACAAGGGCCCCTTTAGGTCTTTGACCAACCCCCCATTCAGATTCAATTCAGATTTGAAGGTCAAATCGACTTGGGAATTGAACCAGAAGTGGGTGGGAGGCCGACCAGAATCATAAATGTGTCATTCTCAGGTGTGCACGTCTTTTTTCGTACACAATCATGCATCGGGTGCATGTGTGTTTTCTTGCATTTTTGACTAGCGCATGTGTGCATGATTCCTTTGTATTCTGAGCGCATGTTGATTTTATAACCAGTTGTATAGTTTGTTCCCTTTAAAAATGCATTTTTGGGGCCATGAATGAACTAATAGGTTTTTGGAGATGTTTGATTCTTGTAACCATTTGCGGATGAAATTTCAGTGATAACAATGTCTTTTAGTGACTATAATTCTTTAAATTGGTTTATTAGAGGGAAAAATATTTTATTAGTTACCTCATGTTGGGAAGTAGAAGAAAAAAACAAAACACTTTAACAGAGCATAAATAAGTTAAACAAGCATAAAACTTGGAACAACAATCACATAGTTTACAAAGTGATTTATGTGGAAATCCAATATGGGTAAAACCCATGGGAAATGATTATCGATATTCTTATTATTCAAGGGAGAATTGGAATATCCAATCAAAGGCATAAAACCATTCTCTCCTCTCATACACACAACACACCTCAGTATTGTGTCTTTCTCTCACACACTACACAGTGCAATCTACACCCTACTCACCTCTATGGGTATGCTCATATATATAGCATCTCTCAAACAATTATAAAAAATGATTATAATATGATCCAACAGTTACACAAACAGTTCACAAAAGAGTGCATGCATGCACATTCTAAATATAGTTGCATGCATGTGCATGTGACCACATGTGAAATTGGTTGGCATGTTTCCAACAATCTCCACCTTGACAACAATTTACCTGATATATCATGCCCTAATTAATTCATCACCTTTTCTAAAACCCAATAGAAGCCAAACACCATCCTAGCCTCTCTAACAAAATTGGTTTTGTAAACATGTCTACATAATTCACTTTTGTATGGACTTTTTCCAGAGCCACTCCCCCTTCATCAACAACCTGTCTTACAAAATGGTATTTGATATAAATGTGCTTCATCTTACTATGATAAGTTGGATTGTCAGCCAAATGAATGACACTTTTACTATCACAAAATACTTTCACCTTGTTCTGCATCCTTCCAAACTCACCCAAAAAACCTTTTAACCAAATTGCCTCCTTGCATGGATGTAAATAAACCATATACTCTACCTTTGCAGTGGATAAATAAACTACTTTTTGAAGCCTTAACATCCAACTAATAGTTCCTCCTACAAGAGAAAAGAAATATCCTGAAGTGGATCTCCTTTTGTCTAATTCACCTGAACAATATGAATCTACATAACCACAAACTGAATCACTTGAACCATTATAGGTGATAGAATAATTACTTGTGCCTCTAAGATACTGAAGAACCCATTTCATTGCTTCCCAATGCTCTCTACCTGCATTTTCCATGTATCTACTGACAATACCAATTGCATGTGAAATATATGGTTTAGTACTCACCATCGGATACATCAAACTTTCCACTACATTAACATATGGTACACGAGACATATAATTCTTTTATTCATCATTAATAGGACATAAACCTGAAGAAATATTGAAATGGGAAGACAAAGGGATCTGTACGGGTCTCGCATCATTCATACTGAATCTCATAAGCATTTTATCCACATACTTCTGTTTTGATAACCATAACTTACCATTTTTCATGTCTTTGTGTATCTCCATGCCTAATATGTGTTTTGTTGCTTCTAGATCCTTCATATCAAACGCCCTAGCCAACTGAGCCTTTAGCCTGTTGATTTCGACCATACTTTTGCTTGCCACAAGCATATCATCAACATATAACACCAAAATAATGAACATGTCATTTTCCAACTTCTTAAACTAAACACAATGATCATATTCACTTCTTGTAAAATTTAGGATCACCATGAAGGAATCAAACTTCTTGTACCATTGTCTGGAAGACTGTCTCAGGCCATACAATGACCTCTTGAGTTTGCAAGAAAACCTCTTATTGTGATCTTGAATAAACCCTTCTAGTTGTTCCATATATATATCCTCATCCAAATATCCATGTAGAAATGTTTTTTTAACATCTAGCTACTCTAACTCAAGATCAAGTAAACCAATTAGTGTTAACAAAAAATGAACTGAAACAAGCTTCAGAACTGGTGAAAATATTTCATGAAAATAAATACCTTCCTTTTGAGAATACTCTTTTTGTACCAGTCTTTCTTTATATCTTTCGACTTTATCATCAACACCCTTTTTCAGTTTGTAGACCCACTTGCAACCGACAACATTCCTATCCTTTGGAAGTTCTACCACATCCCATCTTTTATTCCTCTCTAAGGCATCCATTTCTTCTTTCATGGTTTTTTTTTCCATTGAGCACTTTTAGATACCTTAATTGCTTCCTGAAAACAACTAGGTTATCCATCAATAGAAACCAAAGTCACAGATGAAACATAATTGTCATACTTTGTAGATGGATTCCTGACCCATATAGATCTCCTTAGAGATGGATGAGGGATCTCCTTAGAGATGGATGAGGCATATCCTTTGTTTCATGGATATTTTCTGCATCTTCATCTTCTTCTTATGGAACTTATTCATGCTCCTCCCTTTCAGCAGATGGTTGAGTTTCAAATGGAATTTGTTGAACTTGCAGTACTTATTCTTGTCTCACTTCAGCATCTACCAGTTATGGTTTTAAGAGTGAGGATTCATCAAATACTAAATCTCTTCTGATGATGATTTTTTGGGCAGTAGGATCCCATAATATGTACCCCTTAACTCCATCACCATAACCAACAAAGACATATCTCTTTTATCTATGATCTAACTTAGAATGTTGATATTTAGAAATAAGAGCATAAGCATTACAACCAAATATTCTCATATTTGAAAAATCACATGAATGACTTGTCCATACCTCTTCTGGAACTTTACATTTTATTGTAGTTGATGGTGACCGATTTATCAGATAGCATGTTGTAATAACTGCTTCTACCCACAATTCCTGTTGCAACTTGGCATTACTGAGCATACTCCTTTCTCTCTCTAGAAGAGTCTTATTCATGCATTCAACAAAACCATTTTGTTGAGGAGTATAAACCATGGTCTTGTTTATGTAGATCCCAACTTCCTTGCAATAATTTTCAAATTCCACATATGTGAACTCACCTCCATTATCCGTTCTTAAACACGTGATTGACCTGTTAGTTCTCTTTTAAACCAAAGCTATGAATTGCTTAAAAGTATTAAATACATCACCTTTTCTTTCAAGTATATAGACCCAAACCTTTCTAGATTAATCATCTATAAATGTCACAAAATATGACTATCCTCCAAAATAAATTGTAGGGGATGGTCCCTAAACATATGAATGAATGTAGTCAAGGATACCTTTTCTTATATGCCTTCTTGTTTTAAACTTATGTCTACACTATTTTCTAAAGACACAATACTTGCAGAAATTCAAATTCATAAACTTTAAACTTGGAAGTGACTTATGATCAACCAGTACCTTAAGCCCTTTCTCGCTCATATGACCCAACTGTTGATGCCATAAACAAATACAGTCACTTGCATCTTCATATGATACCACTAATTGATTTACTTTTATCCTTCCTTCAAGCTGATAAAGGTTCATGATCATGTTTTCCTTCATGACTACTAAGATGCCTTTGTACACCTTCAGTATTCCACCTTGAGTTCTACACCTATAACCAACAGAATCTAGAAATCCCAAAGATATCAATTTCTTTCAAAGTTTGGGTACATGCCTTACATATTTTAATGTTCTTACATAACCATCATGCATTTCAATTTGAACACTCCTAACTCCAACAATTTTACAAGAAAAAACATTTCCCATAAAAACAACACCATCATCAATAGATTGGTAAGTTGAGAACCAATTTCTATGAAGACACATGTGGCTGGATGCACCAGAATCTAATAACCAATGCTGATGTTGATGTGAAACATCACAAGTAGAAAATACCTCATCAACCATCCCTGAACCAAAACCTAAACTTGTTTAAGCTAAATTAGATTCCTTTGCTTCTTTTGTGGAGTCCTCCTTAGATGCATTCTGTCTTTTCCAACAATCCTTCTTGAGATCCCCATATTTTCCACAGAACCAACATTTATTCTTACTCTTATTTCTTTTGACCTAGACCTTGTTGTACTTCTCTAATTTTTTCCTCTTTATGTAGATCAACCTATGACCACCATTGCTTCTACTGTTGAGGTTTCTTTACTGAATCTTCTCCTCTTCTCCTCAACCAACAAAGCTACCACACCAGTTTTATAATCAATGGAATTTGTTGAGTTGAACCACATAGATGTGACCAGATGATCCCAATACTCTGACAATGAACACAATAGTGTAAATTCCTTGTCCTCATCTTTGTACTTTACTTTCATACTAAATAATTGATAAATCAGAGTATTGAAAACATTCAAGTGATCAATAATTTTTGTATCTTATTTCATTTGCAAGCTGTACAACTGCCTCTTCAAGAAGATTCAGTTCGTCAAGGACTTTGTCATATAAAGACTTTTCATCTTTCTCCATAAAACTGTTGTTGTTTTCTCATCAATGATGTTAAACGGAACTTCATCTGCCAAACACAAACGAATGGTACTAAGAGCTCTTGTATCAAGATCATCCCACTCCTCCTCCAATATATTTGTTGGTCTTTTTGACTTTCTTGCCAAACACTTTTGCAATCCTTGTTGCACAAGAAGATCCCACATCTTGAGCTTCCATAAGAAAGATATTCTTGGCACTAAATTTCTCAACTTCGAATTTTGAACTTTGAACCTTAACCATTTTTCTCTTAAAAAAAAACCTCTGCCAAATAGTCAAGCCCTCTGTCAATCTTCTACTCAGACAAGAAAAAAATCCCTTTGTCCAAAACACTTACGTTCCCCTACTTTCAGAGAGCAATGCTCCTCTAGTAATGCTTATGGAGCATTGTTGTAATATTGACGCTCCTTTAATCCTGCGGGGGGCACGTTGATTTGGAGGACGATTCTCTGTGAGTGTTGAAACAGGAGCATTGATTTCTTGGCGCTCTGCGGTGCACTAATTGGGTGTGTCGAAGTAGGATTTGCATAATATATAGAGATAAAAATAAAAATATTAGATAAATCTTGAAAACCTAATTTATTGAAGACTAAGCAATAATATATACAAAATTTATTATGCCTCTTAACAGTGGAGCCAAATAGTTGAGCTGGGTTTTACGGACTATACAAAAGGCTATTTAGTAATCTTTACCCAGGACTGAAATACAATATGTAGCATACTGCCATTGCTTAAACTCCGCAGACTGAAAAACAATATGCATACGTCCACTGCGGTGGAAATGATAAGCTACAGTCAATAGAAATGGCGCTGCACTAAACGAACCAGCGCCACAAAGTAAAGGTGTTACAATCAATGTTTAATTTTTTTAAAGTTATAATACAATATTATGAGATATTAAAAACTAATATGTTATTAAAAGTTTATTAATTAATATGTTATTAAAATTTTATTAATTTTGACTATTCAAGGTGTAAAATTATGATTTGATAATTATAATATAATTTCTATTTAATATTTAATATATAGAAATATATATATATATATATATATATATATATATATATATATATATATATATATATAATATTATATTATTAATATATATAATATATTATATATAATAATAATAATCTATTTTTAAAATTATTATTAAATTAAACATTTAAATTATATATGAACTTTTTTTTGTTTGAGGTATAATAGATTCTTTCAGATTTTACTACTAAAATGTATTGAGGTATACATACATGTTATTAATCATTAGACTCATTCAAATCTCTTATATATATATATATAATTAATAATATATACATATATAACTTAATTTATATATCTAAATTAAATAATATTAATATAAATTAAATTAATATTAGCTAAAAAAAATTGTAGATATTTGGGGCAAAGTGGTATATAGTAAATTGTAAGTTCAACTTTCATGTGAAAAAACTATTTAGTATTCATGTTGTGTTGATTATTTAAATTCATAGGTTTTGTGCTTTATTGGAATTAGAGGGGTTTCATACACTAATTTGGTGTTTAGCTTGGCCGATTTTATGTTCATAACTTTTTGGCATTTTTAAAAACCTCCTTAAGATGTTTACTTTTTAACATTTACTTAATATGATTAAGAAATTATTGTATGACCATCTAATTGTCACTTTCAAATTGATTTAATCTTTCAACAGCTATACTAACACAACGAGTTAACCGCTGTCCTAGTATTATTATTAATCAATCTTTTGATTACCAATCATAATCTTCCTACCAAGAATGCTGACATATTCTAGTTTTTAAATTAATGAAAAAGTAAGTAAAATTACTTGACTATTAACTTTTTATAACATTTCCGTTTCTGTAAATTTTACCATTACACTTCTCAAATTGAAAAATTAATATTTTATTATAATAAGAAAAATTATGATTTGTTTATCCCTAAGGTTGTCCACAATACAATAAATAGAGTTAGAGGCTGTTGATGGATGATACGAGATTATAGATTTTGACTGAGGATGTATTTTTTTGTTTGTTTCTTCTAATATTTGTATTATTTAATAGATTTTAAATGATAATTCTTTAGTTGTTAATTATGATTATTTATATGTAAGTTAGAAAGTTTGAAAACTTTTTATATAAATTGGATTGATAATTTTGATATTTAAAAAAAAATCAATATAAATGAAAGATAAATAGATTATTATGTGAAAACCATATAGTAACATAATATATTTTGAATAAAAATTGTATTGAAAATTTAAAAAAAATATGAATATCAATGTAAGTAAAAATGGTTGATATAAATTAATCAAAATAATTAATTTTAAATCTAATAAATAAATATCTACCAATTTTACATAATAATAATAATAATAACCAAATTGGTGCATGAGACCCCCTTGTTTGTGGGACAAGGGATCCTTTTTCGCCCAGCGATTTGACTGGTAAAGTCTACCAAGGTATACATACCCTACCCCGCTCTGGATTTGAACCTGTGACCTTTTAAGAAGAAACACATGCTCTTAACCATTAAGCCCACTTTAAATATGATTATGCTATTTTAAAAACTTTAATATATTATCGTCACGGAAAATCCGCATGATCTCATAAAATGGCGGGGCCGGTGGCGGTATTTTATACAGCGGCGGGCACTGCCTTCGGAAGTATCTGGCTCGCTTTCACTTCTGCATGAAAATCAGCATGCAATACTACCGCCATTGAATGCGCTGACGGCTATAATCCACCTCAGCCTAGAGGCCAAGTCCCGTCACATGGTTCATCAAATTCATTCTTAGACTCATATTTTTACTAATGGATCGATCGATCTTTATGCAATTGATTTCTAATATTTCTTCCATTAAATTATTAGACACAGAAAAAAGCACCCTGAAAATAAGATTTCTCAATATATCTCCTACTCAAAGCTCAAAGTCAAGTAACAATGATATGGAGTGTTTACCATTAAAAATAAAAAGGAAATTTAAACGTTTTAAGATTAGCATTTTTTTTTACCGAAATATCATAAAAATGTTGTATTTTCTATAACTAAACTGCTTCTAGATTGCAATTCCTATTATATATGGATATAGATTGTGTAATATCGACAATGGATATATCCAATTTTAACCATTCTTCTAAATGATCCGTATCATATTATGTTTAGACTAAATATCATCTAGATTGTGATTCTTATTACATATGGATATGGATTGTGTAATGTCAACAATATATATATATATATATATATATATATATATATATATATATATATATATATATATATATA
>ML785671.1:257877-291546 GCA_009831015.1 Picea engelmannii | reverse complement strand
TAAAAAATATATAAATGTGTGAACAAAGTGTACACATGACACACAACTCTAACTAAAAATATTTATACAAGCCATTGACATATTACCAAAATCAATTATAAATACCTCATACATGATGAACATAAACATGTTTATGGCATTTTTTTAATTATATTATTATTTTTCAAAATTGTAAAACTTATCATGTTATTAATTGATAATTGGTAATGAGGACAGTTATCATTAGTTACTATCATAAATGTTAGTCAAATATCTTCCGGTTTTAGGATGTCGATTTCTTCCATTATATCTGAACAACTCTTAGCCAAGCATTTTTAAGTTTTATTCCAAAATCAAAAAACACTTTCAACCTAAAAAGTGAAAACCAATAGCCAATATCCCTAATGGACAACACTAAAATCACCTCCAATAAATAAAAAATCAAACACTATAATGTTTACAATTTAAACAATTATCCATAAAAATCATATCCTCTAAATTATAAATAATTGTTTTACTTTAAAATTTCTTTTAATACCCTACAATTTCTTAACAAATTGCTTTGCTTTCAAATTTATTTTAGTACAATATTTTAACATTAACATTTAGTCTTTCCTTTGAAACAAAATCAAATCAATATATGTTTGGTAAACAAAGTTGATTATTAAACTTCTTTGGTAACAAAGTTGAGTGTTAAACCTCTTCATGTTCACCTTTAGTCATTGCTAATAAACAGAGTCAAAAGTATGGACACACATTCTTCAAGCTTGAGCCTTTTATCATGTTATAGAGACCTCGATGCGTGCAGTTTTCAAAGTGCAACTACCACACTTAAGTTGCTCTATAAGTGATGATGACATTTTCTTTTCTAATTTAGTAAATTGGTTTATGATGTATGATTTATGTTTTTATTTGAGGTGTAAAGTTATGGTAGGGTCCATTTTAGCATAGTTTTTTTTATTTTATTTGATTGTATCTTTCGCTATGGTAGCCATTCTAGTTAATCTAGTAAGGTCATGATTTTTTTATTAGTTAGATTTTTTTTAAGTGTCCTTAATAGTTACGTTCTTTGTTGGTTGAGTATATTTTTTGGGTTGTTGATATTCTTCAATTTATTATGTATGTTTTTTTTAAGTATTTACTCAGTTAAAATTTCATTTAGTTTTAATGTTTTTGGTGGACGCAAAAAAATATTAGTTTATTTGTTTATACTATTTATATGATTCATGGTTTACAACTCTCCATGGTGCTTAGGCATGTTTCTTGACAAATTACTTATGATATTGCTTTATCCTTCATAGTATAGATGGTGAAAACGACGTTGATTTTTCTAAATATAAAAACCTATCAACGATCAATCTAAGAATCAACTAACACACTCAAGAATTTCAAAATACATTTATGTTCCTTTCATCCTCTTTAAAAAGTTTTCTCAATAAATATAAAGTTTTGGATGATTTACCACTTAAAAATGTCCAACACATATCTCTACCTTGACAATCCAATGACATAGTTGCTTCTAACCAATGGTCTCAAAGTGGGATATTTGAGGGTATGTGAAAACATCCTTTGAAATGCATATCAAAACATCCTAAGTCACATCTACCAATGCAACTACTATACAACTAGAAAAATGAAAAACGTTATTCTGACTTATAAATATGTCAAATAAACATGTAATATAATAACATTAAACAATAATAAATAATATTGATACATAATACACTAAAAAAATTAGTGTTAATAATAGTACTAATGACCTGCAATATCAAAGAACTATGTCTTTTCAGGATCGCGAGAATCCAAACTCTCTTTGTCATGGATAGGATTTTTAGTCCTACAAAGTCTCTTTGCATACAATCTCTTCCACGATGGTGAACTAGAACCAAACACTTGAGTATGAAGTTCGACAATTTAGGTCCCCATATCCAAGTCTACAAAAAATGGATGGCATCCACTAAGAAACTTCCATTTTGTCATGAATTTATTAAAAATGTCGAAGAACAAAATCACTCCCCTATCTCATAGGACTTAGGAGTTTCTCTTCACAAAAAAGGTTTTAGGTGGAAAATTTGTGAAGTAATGATTCAATCATGAGGCCCTAGAGATTTGACTCGAAGAATACCATCTCTCATTGATTGCAGTATTCTTAATATTCTTCTTTAGTGGACATGGATATATTTCTTTGTTCCAACTAAAGGATGACTAAGACTTAATATTCTACAACAGTCTGTATTTTATGAGCCTTGAGGGGTATAGTTGAACCATTGGACATTGGGCTTCAATATTTGAGGAGGACACTTCAAATGTAGTCCCATTGTCGATTCATCTCGCTCATCCCATAATAATTTTTTGGGATGACCTAACCTTTCAAGTTATTGGTAACAACATGAGAAGGTTTCGAGATAAAGAAATCCAAAATGCTTTTGAGTGAATAATCATATGGAATGTTTTGATATGAATTTTCAAATTCTACAATAGTTGGGTGATATTAATTAATTAGTCATCCATATAAATGAATTTTAAATTAGGGCTAGCAACTTTATCATCAAGTATTTCAATGTAGATCTAGATTCCATCCTCAATAAACTAAACACAATTTTTAATCAAATAGATGCATAAACAATCATCCTTAACATAGCATGTTACATAATTGGCACAACTATTTGCATGTAATATAAAATTTTCATTAAGTATAAATAAATATGTACATTATTGATATGAACAAACATGAAATTGGCATTGAGAGCAAATATCTATCTAAAAATATCAACAACAATAGATAAATATTATATTAAAAAAGTATTTAAATAATAGTAATAATAATGTTGAATTTACATGGTGGTTAATTGTTATTAGTCCTTTCAGAGTAGTGACTATAGTAAGCATGGAATAAAGTAATGGGTAGAGTTTGAACTTATATTAATTACACTTCCTTGGTAACTTTTGTCCAATGTCTTAAAAAAATATTTATTAAACTTAATTTTATGAAAAATGAAAAATATTTTTGAATTTATATATATTTGAATTTTTATTGGAAAAAAATCACTATGAAATTTTATTAACCATGGTGGAGAACCATATATTTATCATATTTGTGAGAAATTAAAATGATTTAATACAAAATCAAACATAAATTTTCTACTTACTATGTTACACTAACCATTGGGGCTTCACCTTGTTCATGGTTTATTCAGAAAGGGGATTTTAAAATGGTGAAAAATAGATGTTTGAGGGTATAAAAAGGGGAATTTGGTAAAAATATGGGATATCTAGTAAAAATATGTGTTTTTTTATTAAAAACATGTCTTGGGAGGGGCATTCAACAAAAGGATTTTGGGAGGTATTTTTCAATATCTAGTGAAATTAGGGGTATTCTTTATTATCCCAAGAACACAGGTATTATGTCACATGTTCACTAAGTGGAAACCCTATGATTCTAATTCTATGCTAACTCTAAGTGTAGTCAATGCCGCAATATATGCTTTGGTTGATTATTTGAAATGACCCTAAAACTAAGTATAATCAATGTCCTACTCACTATATTACATGCTTTACTCACTATAGTAATACATGATTTTCTCACTATAGTCGATGCTATTCTCACATCAAACTTGTCCGCCTTCCTCACCAGTGCCTCGCCACCTCTGGAGCTCCTCACTATCTCACCACCTATCATTACATTACATTGAAGATGCCAAAATTATAAGGATATAAAAGATTCAATATGACTTACATGTATATGCCATCACCCAATTTGACAACAAAGGCTCTTTCAATGGTCCCAATAGTGAACCATTTGTGGCCATGTCCATCGTCGTGGGTAACTTAGAGGCTTCCAACTTGGTCTTGGGGGCGAAGAGCAATAGTACCTAGATTAGTGTGTCCTTAGTTCCAATGTCATGTTTGGCTCTAGGCATGATCAACTATTCCCTAAATTCCCTAAATTGAATATTTCATTTAGGGACACTTTTTTAATGATAGAATCAATATGTAATGTATATAGGAGCTTTATCGTTTCATTATTTTTTGGGAAACAAAACTCTTGCAAGCTCCTATCACACCTCCATATCCACAATAGTTGAGACAACTATTTTTGGGTTCATAAAGGTACAATTATTTACCGATGGATTTTAGTTCTTCCTTTAGAATTGAAATTGAATTCTTTGTCCTAAATTCTTCATTGTTCTTTCAAGATGGTGTTTCTTGTTCAAAGTAATGGTGAATTTCATATGTAGTATATTAGGCATTGAATTCTAGTCTTTATATAACATAAATTATATTCAATCCAAAGATGAGTGCATGCTTATAACAAAAATTACCTTGTAGCATAGAGTACAACATCCTTAAGTTTCTTCATTGGTTGAGGACTTCCTTGTAGAATACCTTGTAGCATTGCTTATAACAAAAATTACCTTGTAGAATAGAGTACAACATCCTTAAGTTTCTTTATTGGTTGAGGACTTCCTTGTAGAACCTAATAGTGCAATCACAATTAGGACAAGTTGATAAATATCACTATTCATTACAAACTAGCTATCTGGTTACATATGGGGTGATGTGCCATATGAGATATATTATTCAATAATTCAATCTTTTTGCAAGTTGAGAAAAAAAGGAATTTTGTGCTATTTACAATAATTTCAGTCTATAAAAGACAATGATTATTTCTTGAGATTGCATATACAAATTACTTAATCAATTATAAATGAAGAATGGTCCCAACAAAATGAAAAATATCTTATCATTCAAGCCTCAAACTCTCTAACAAGTTCTACATAGGGAGACTCATTCTCATCTTATGAGTGTAGACTGAGTGTAGACTGGTAAGACATATAAAGATATTTTCCTGACCCAATCATCTTTTTTACTCTCAAATAATCATCTGCAAGCTTTAAGAGCAACTGATATGTGTTTCCTTGCATCCACATTCTAGATGATCATGAGTGATGACATTAGTATAACATTCACCTTCACACGACACACAAGACCTTCATAATACACTCCATCACCTAATATTCTATACCCTCAGGATGTGTGCATGTGCATCCAATACTCGAGAATGATATTACGATCATCTTGTATTTTGTATTAAGATGTAAATATAGTCCTATAATAACCTAGTCCTCTCTGATCTCTTTTCATCCTATTCATCTACACCAAAGCGATCTAGTTGTCTTGATAATGAAAAATATTCTGCTAAATGAGATACGACTCGATTTACATCTGCACAGCCTCCTTTCATTGTATTTCTTCCAGTTCCGAAGAAGAAAGGATGAATATACACACTCACAATATCTAGTTGTTAATTTTGTGAGCACAAAAATCTCTGATAATGACTGTGAATGACCCAATGTCTTCTGGACCACCATTAATATATTAATACATAATTAATGTTTTAATTAATTATTACATTAATGTATATAAATTAATGAGATCTATTAATGTAATAGATATTGATAGTGTATAAATGTAATCTATAAATTAAAGTATGAATTTACATTAATGTATAATGTAGTTGATTGATACATTTATAGTGCAATGTATTAATTAATTAATAAATTTATACATTATTAATTAATACATTGCAAAAATATTAATAGAGTAATAAAATAAAACATTAATAATGTAATGATATATTGATGTATGGTATTAATGTAATGTATAAATTAAAATATTAATTTACATTAATATATAAAGTAACTTATTGATGATGATGATGATGATTAAGGTCCACTAAGACCTAATTGGTATATCGGACCTTAAGACGGTAAGTGCTTGCTTGTGATTCTTTAGAATTTTGTTTCTATGTTCTAAAATCATTAAGAGAATCTTTCCAAAATCACCATACTTTTGTTGAGTTAAGAGATTAGGAAGGTTGGTAGTGTGATCAATATTTTGAAAATGAAATCTAATATGGGTATACGCTGTACAATCTAAGAGAAAGTGATTTTCATCTTCAACCTTCTTAGTTTCACAAAGGTGACACACTTTTTCATCCCATGGCGTTTTAGGGATTGACCAATGCCTAGTTTCACTATAAAACTCGTGAGAATTTGTATTAATTAATATATACATTAATGTATGATGTAAAGTATATTAATTAATTTATACATTAATACATTAACTATAATATTAATAATATATTTATTAATATTCTTAATCACTAAGATATAAATATTTATATTTATATTAAAACATAAATATTGATATTAAAATATTAATACTTTAATAAATACATCATTAAAGTATTAATACATTAATAATAAATAATAAAAGTATTAATACATTAATAATGTAACGTATAATGTAAAGTATTTATCAATTAATACATTAATTAGTTTATATATTAAATACATTATTAATAATGAATTTATTATTATTAATATTGTTAAGTAACATTAAGTATTAATTAATTTATACATTAATGCATGAATTAGTTTATACATTAAATACATTATTAATAATGTATTTATTAATATTATTAATACACTAAAATATTAATATTAATATTTATAATAAAACATAAATATTGATATTAAAAAAATAATTTTAAAGAATTGATACATTAAAAAGGTATCAATTTTTAGTAATACATTATTAAAATATTAATACCTTAATAAATACATTATTAAAGTAATAATACATTAATAAATTAGTAATACATTATTAAAGTATTAATTCATTAATACAGTAATTTATAATGACCATGTTTTAGTATGGTTGGCTATGATCATGGATAGGTTTGGTAGAACTTTGTTGACTTTGGGAAGGAAAGGTTCACTATGGTTGACATGGTTAATTATAGTTGACCATGACCATGGTTAACTTCCCTAGACCTTCATTGTGGTTAACTTTTGTAGACCTTCACTATGGTTGACGTTTACTGCAGATGAATTTCATTATGGTTGAACTTGGTTGGCCATGACCATAGTTGACTCTGGTTGACCATCGTTGACAATGGATAACCATGTTTGACAGTGGTTGTCCATAAACAATCATGGTTAGTCATGACCATAATTGACCAAGACTATGGATGACATTCAGATAGTGAAATTTGGAATTGTTTGTCACATTATGATGACATGATATTCGCGTAACATTGTGACAATGAAGCTATGTTGATGACATTGTGATCACGAGGCTATGTTCGTCAGATTGCGACAACAAGATATTTTCATCACAATATGATGACATGATATTTGCATCATATTCCAATGACGAGGCTATGTTCATCACATTGCGACGACAATATATTTTTTGTCACATATTGACGACGATGGGGATATTGGGACGGGGGTTTTAGGTTCATCACATTGCAATGACAGGTCATTGCAGTAAAGATTAGCAATGTGATCAACATAAATGTCGTATGTTCATCATAGAAATTTGTCAACTTTGGGAAGGAAAGGTTCACTATGGTTGACATGGTTAATTATGGTTGACCATGGCCATGGTTAACTTCCATAAACCTTCACCATGGTTAACTTTCGTAGACCTTCACTATGCTTGACGTTCACTATGGATGAACTTCACTATTGTTGACCTTGGTTGACCATGACCATGTATGACTGTGGTTGACTATGGTTGACAATGGTTAACCAAGTTTGATAGTTGTTATCCATAGGTGACCATGGTTGGCCATGACCATAGTTGACCAAGACTACGAATGACATTCAAATAGTGAAATTTGGAAGTGTTTGTCACATTATGACAACATGATATTCACGTAACATTGCGACAATGAAGCTATTTTGATGAAATTGGGATGGCGAGGCTATGTTCGTCATATGGTGACAATATGGTTATTTTGTGACATTGCAAGGGAGGGGATAAGTTCACTAGATTACGATGAGAAGATATTTGCATCACAATATGATGAGAGGATATTTGCATCACATTGCAATGATGGGGCTACGTTCATCACATTACGATGACAATATATTGTTTGTCACATATTGACGATGAAGGGGATATTGTGACGAGGGGTTTATGTTCATCACATTACAATGACATGTCATTTAAGTAAAAAGTGGCAATGTCATGAACATAAATGTCGTATGTTCATCATATGTTGAATGAACATGTGATGAAAATAAATGTCATATGTTCATGACATAGCGATGACGAGATATTTATTTCGACAATGGAGCAATGTTCATCACAGAGTGATGATAGGACATTGTTTTTCACATTATGACGATAGGATATTTGTGTCACAGATGTGAGTATATGTTCATCACATTAGGATGACACGGTTATGTTCATCACATTGCAACAATATGGTTATTTTCATCACATTGTAATGATGAGCTTATGTTCGTCACATTGCAACAATATGGTTATGGCCAGTCATGTTCGTCACATTGTGACAATATGGTTATATTCATCAAATTGTGACAATATGGTTATGGCAAGACATGCTCGTCACATTGCGAAAAATATTGTTATGGCGACTCATGTTCTTCACATTACGACAATATCATTGTGTTCGGCTCACAGTGTGCAGAATAATATAACGCATGAAGAAATTGAAACCATAATACATCATATGCATTGATAAAGGTGGATATCGATGTCCACCCACTTATTCCAACTGGCTCATCTTGACAGTTTTTCAATTTGGCAGTTTTTTTCTAGTTTTGGGGTCCTGAACTTCTAGGGCCATTTTGAGGCCCTAAATAACATTTTTAAGGCTCGCCACATTTTTATAATGACATAATGTGCATTCGTCAGATATACCTTTCCAATGGGCTATCGTTCTCATAAAGAGAAGATTGTATGAAAAAATTATGACCCTGAGAAGTTGATGTATCAATTTACCCCAGCGAGGCCCACATGACTCTTGGTGCTTCATCTCCTAGGGTTAGGTTTTTGGTTGTCTAAGGTTGGAATTCATATTTATTGTAAAAAGGATTTTAGAGCCTCATTGTACTGATCTTCTTGCAAATGAGCGTAACCGTCACATCTCTTCTCAAAGATAATCCACCACCATTGTAGCAAGCTAGTTTCAATCTGCATTTTACAGTTTCAACATATTTCTTTATTAATATAAGCCAAGTTTTATTGTATCTCTGTTACTTTTCATTGAATCTCTGTGTTAATAATATAGATCTATATTAATTTTTTTCTTCTCATAAAATATGGATTAGTGGTATCAAAGTGATCTGCTCCTTGTCATTCTTAATGCATGTCCCCGACGGTGTCAGGGTACAAAGAGTTGCGTCTCGAGCTTATTTTTCTTGAGGACAAAGGATCTCGCATTCCCAAGAGACCTTCCATGGTGGGAGAAAATAAATACAATGAGACAATAAATCCTTTCAAAGTGTTGCTCAAGGAAGCCCTTGCGCAACATAGGATCAAGATGATAGATAGTTTTGTGAAAATCCTTCGACGACTACCAATAGACGATGGATCTTCCTAGAGTGGAGGTGCCTCTCCCTTCAAGGTACATATCAACTTTGATATTCCTATATTTTAAGGTTAAATAGACGTAGATGTTATAGAAAAATGGTTGAATATGCTAGAAGGGTATTTTTTTGTCCATAACTTTTTGAATAGAGAAAAAATTACTTTTGCACTCCTCAAAGTCATTGCCCATGTCAAATATTGGTGGGAGAATTTATGTGAGCAAAAGGAAACAAATGTACCCTAATTATTTACAGTCAAATTCACCTAGGAGTCCTTCAGGGATACTATTAAGGAACAATACTAACCTGTCGGAAGTTAAGATGACCTATACACAAAATTAACCACACTATAGAAGGAAAGGGACCAGGCAGTTCCAAAGTTCAAAAATATATTCCATACCTTGCACACCAAGTTGTGTATCAAATATTCTGGGTGACATATGGTGCTCAAGTACCTCGGTGGTATGCATATATACATCTAGGCAGAAATGGAGTTTCTGGATATCTCATCCTTAGGTGCGGCCTATAAATATGTCATCAAAATTGAGTAGAATATTAAACAAAAACCACATATTTTTGGGTATGAGAACCCCTCACAGTAGAAGAAGGGAAAGGGTAGCCCCAATCCATAGAAAAAAGGTAAAAAAAAAGATGGAAAAACTTAGTACAACCAGTCTAAGTCTCAAACAAAGAAAGAAAATGGAAAGACGAAGAAAGATACCGGGAAGTGGTGCGACTTCCATAAGAGACACTCGCATAACACTGTTGATTGCCACTCAAAAAATTCATTGCTAGCAGAGATGAAAGCCTTTGAATCAAATGTGGGGTTTTCTCTGATTCATAACCATAAAATGGGAGACATGTCATTGATGTGGAACCCAGTGCCACCGTTGCTACCACCAAGATCCATCTTGGTGAACCCGATGAGCCAGAAGAGGGAGAATGCCTTTTTCATTCATAGATGTGGGTGAAAGGCACCCCACTGCACTTCATCATTGATAGAAGTAGCCAAAAGAAACCCATCTCAGCAAAGGTCATCAAGCAGCTAGCCATGTCGACAACGTCGCACCCGCAACCCAACACTATCGGATGGCTCCGCCAAGGAATCAATCTTCGCGTCAACCAATAGTATCGCCTGTCCTACGACATCAGGCCCTTCAAAGATGAGGTATTGTGTGATGTTTCTCCCCTTGAAGTTTGTGATGTTATTTTGGGCCAACCTTATTTTTGGAAACGCCATACTGTAAATGAGTCTAGTCCCCATAGTGTTATTATTACTTTGGACAGGAAATTGTACATGATACCCGAGGTAGTCCCACTTAGTGTCATTTCCTTGATGTATGCCAAGCAATGCAGGAAGGTCATCTCTTAGAATGGAAAGTTTTTCTTCTTCATGATTCGCTCTCAGAGTGAGCGAAATATTTCATCCACATCCATAGCCTTTGTGGCCAACCTCTCAATGCAATAGAATAAAGTGGATAAGGTTGTGGAAAAATACAAAGATATCTTATCCTCACCTACTTGGGTACCTATGCACTTTCATGTCAATCATTCCATCGATCTAACCCTCGGTGCACTGCTACCCAATGGGCCAGTCTATCACCACTCTCTACTAGAAAATGAGGATATCAAGCATCAATTCCAAGAACTGCTCCACAAGGGACACATCCAACCCAAGTCATCACCTTGTGGAAGCCCAATCGTGCTTGTGTAGAAGAAAGATGAGACCTAGCGACTGTGCATTGATTACCGGACCCTAAATAAAATCAAAGTGAGGAACCAATACCTAATTCCCCGAATTGACGATCTCCTTGATCAACTCAAGGGGGCCAAATACTTTAGTAAGATTGATCTGAAGTATGACTACTATTTGGTCCCAATAAAGCATACATATGTATGGAAAATTTCCTTTAGTCAAAAGAAGGCGTTTTTTAATGAATGGTCATGTCATTTGGTTTGACAAATGCACCAACAACTTTCATGATGATGATGGATAATATATTGCGGTCATTCACCAATTCTTTTGGTGCATCTGGATGACATCATCATCTACAACAAGACATGGGTGGAACACTTGCAACATATTCAATAGGTTCTGCACACTCTGTGGCAACACAAGCTATATGCCAGCTTGGAGAAATGCTCCTTCGGCATGGAAAGGGTTGTGCTTATAGATTTTGAAGTCATGTTTCCGGATTTGGAAGTCGTGCTTCCAGATTTGCTACAATAATTTTTAGTAATGGAATGCAGATAACAATTGAAAGAGACCGAAACCTATACAATATTCTGTTTCTTTACTGAAAAGGAGTTGTTTTTCTATTCAATTGAATGAAAGGCAATTTTCTAAACTTTCTAATGCATATAGGCTAGAAAACATTGCAACATACGTGATATAAGCTTAATATACTTTAGTTATAATAGGAAAGATTTTTAGTTATAAAAATGAATTTGAAAACTTTTGATGTAAATTGGATGGATAGATTTGATATTTAAAAAATAATGTCTTTATTTGATAGCTTCTTACAGTACTAGCATAGCCGCAAAGTAAAGTTATCTGGACGGACAACATTCTGGTGAATTGAAACACATGGACAGTTGAAAAGCACATAGAGTTGAGGAAATCCAAAAGTTAATCTTAAATGTGGTAATTCCAAAGGTTAATCAGTTAAACGTGGCAATTATATGGTGGTACAGTGGTACAGTAATTTCTTAATATGATTAGGTAAATGTTAAAAAGTAAACAGGTTAACTAATGCATTCAAAAATACAAGGAAGTTATGAAGAGTAAATCACATTTATTGATTTGGGAGGATGACTAAGAATATTCCAACATTTTCAATTGTTAGCCATCAGATTAGAATTTTAGATTAAAAGGTGATTAATTGTGCCCATCTCCAATAGGTATACGCCTTAAATATACTTTGATAGCTTCTTACACTAATATACTTTGGTGGAAGATAGTACATGCTTATGTGAAAACCCTAGTACACCTATTGACAATGGGCAGATTTAATAGGGGTTTAGTTCTTAATAAGTTTTTTATGGATAGGATTAAATACGGCTGGAATATTCTTCGTAGTCACACAAAATAAATGGCTGTGATTTCAATCATTAACTTCCTAGCTACTAGCACAATCACATAATTGTGACTGATGTGCAGACCGCTAAAATGCCCGAGGAAAACGTAGGGACAAGTGAGGAAATTCATGGTTAATAATCCAAACGTGGTAATGTTAAACGTTAATCATTTAAACGTGGAAATCATATAGTGCTATAGTAATTTCTTAAACAGGTTAACGGATGCATTCAAAAATACAAGGAGATTATGAAGAGTAAATCACATTCATTGATTTGGGAGGACCACTAAGAATATTCCAGCATTTTTAATTGTTAGCCATCAGATTAGAATTTTAGATTCTTTCAGCGTAATTATAAAGACATCCATTTATGTGTTTACTTTTTTACATTTACCTAATCATATTTAAAAATTACTTTGATAGATGACTGATTGCCACGTAGGTGATTAACAGAAATTAAAATATTAACACCAGATAAATGAAGCCCAACAGTTTATTTGTTAATCAACAATAAAATTTAATATATTCTTTTAAGGATTCGTTTCATCTTATCATCTTTTAGGCATTAACCAGCAGCTAAATAGCTGCTGTGATAGTGTATTTTGGATGGATGAAAATTGTATTGAAAATTTGAAGGGAATATGATTATGAGAACCACATTAAGTGCTGGTCATTTGCCATGGCTACGAGGGGTCGACCCACTCAGAATCCACAGCCGCTGCTCTTGGCTTGTCCCGCGGCTCAGATCTTTTGTCAATGACACCATCGACTAGCATCGACAGAGGGATGACACGGCCGAATCAGAGTTTGTCGACGTCCTGCTTTCGCTCCAAGGAGAAGAAAAGCTCGACGATGACGACATGAGCGCAGTTCTATGGATATATTACAGTTTTAGTCTTAGATTAAAAAAGAATCCTACTTTATTTATTTACATTTTGCATTGGAGATCGATGCAGGAAATCGTTTTCCAATTGCAGACGCAACCTCTCTACTTGCAAAACGGACAATGGTGGAGCTGCTGCTCAAGCCGCGAGTGCAAGGCAAAGTTCAGGCAGAGCTGGACGATGTTGTCGGGCGAAACAGAAGCCTAGTGCAGGACGATATCGAAAAGCATCCTTATCTGCAAGCAGTGGTTAAAGAGTATCTAAGAATGCATCTGCGGGGTCCTCTCCTATCATCGGCAAACGGGATGTAGGTTCCGGCGCGCACGATGGCCATGGTGAACATGTGGTCCATCACTCATGGCCCAGATGAACAGTTCGGAGGCCGTGAGCCCTGCCAGGGCTGACTCGTCAACTGGGACCGAAAGGCTCAAGGCGCAGGTCGTTTCTCCCAACTTCCACGTTCTGACCGTCTTCTGGGGGAACCTACCCTACTGTAATTGATGAGGCCGTTCCTAGATCTCCGGGTCGTGGGTAATGGACCACATGTTCACCATATCCGTACTGCCGGCCGGAACGCACATCCCGTTTACAATGTGCCAATCCTTCGTGAGCCCATGGTAGTAGAGGCCCAGGCGGATCCATTCTCAGAGTGTTTTACCACGGGAGCTTCTCGATGTCGTTTTCACTTATGCTTATGTTGCGCCCGACAACCGCGTCAAGCTCTGCGTGAACTTTGCCTTGCACTTGTGGATTCAACAACAGTTCTGCCGTTGTCCATTCTGTAAGCAAAGCGGTTGTGTCTGTGCCGCGGAAGATCAATTCCTGCATCGATGTACAAAATAAATAACGGATAAAATCTTTTAATTCTAACACAAACTGCAATTTATGAAAAGAATAGTATCGTCGTAGAACTGTCATCATGTCATCGTCCTGGAGCGTGTCATCTTCCTAGAGAGAAGGGGGGATGTCGACAAAGTCGGATTCAGCCGTATCGTCCTTTTGTTGGTGCTCCTCGATAATGTCTTTGACAAGCGATCCGACACGTGGGACAAGCCGAGCGCAGCGACTGTGGATTCTGAGTGGATCGAGCGCTGGTAGCGATCGCAGATGATCAGTCCAGTTGAATGCTCCGAGGAGCTCGAAGCCCTCATCCACCATCTCACGGAGATTCTTCTCAGTCTCGGAATCGATGGAGTGTTGACCGAAAACGCATCCCATTATATTATTAAGGGCCGCTTTCTGGAGGCGTTGTCGAAGCTTGATTGCACTACCGTTAAGAATAGCCTCGTCCAGTGTGTCTGAAAGCATTGTCGTGCAGTCGGCCTGATGGCCGGTTTCGTGCGCCGTAATTCGCCGTAGAGCGCCGAAGAGATACGTAGTTTAAATTCGCCGCAGGAGGCCCCAATAATCGCCTTTGGGTGCAAATCCCATAGCGCTGCAGAACATCAACTGCTAAGCGGACTGTTTGAGGGGTCTCTTGCGACCTCAGGATCCATTTCATTAAAGATATAGAGAAGTAAGGATGGAACGAGTGAAAGGAAGACGATATTAAATGGGAGGAGGATGGACGTCATTATATAGCAGGACGAGTGAATTTTGGGCAAATCGGTGGGCTATGAAAGACGGTTGCGCGCGTAGGGCCGACTCTTCACGCTCCTGGCGTCACGAGAAATCAGCATGATCTCATAAGATGGAGGAGGCGGTGGCGGTAATTTTATACAGCGGCGGGCACTGCCTTCGTAACTATCTGGCTCGCATGAAAATCAGGATGCAATACCCTAATTACATATGTAATAGATTGTGATTCCTATTACATATGGATATGGATTGTGTAACATATATATATGTGTGAATAAAGTGTACACATGACACATAACTCTAATTAAAAATATTCATAAAAGTCATTGGCATATTATCAAAGTCAATTATAAATACCTCATATATGATAAACATAAATATGTTTATGATATTTTTTTTTAATTATATTATTATTTTTCAAAATTGTAAAACTTATCATATTATTAATTGATAATGATGATCGTTATCATTAGTTATTATCTATGTTTTTAGTCAAACATTTTTAAGTTTTATTCCAAAATCAAAAAACACTTTAATCTAAAGAATATGGAAAAGAAAACCCATATCTCTCGTAGTCAACACAAAAATTACCTATAATAAATAAAAAATCAAATACTAAGAAGTTTACAATTTAAACCCTTATCCAAAAAATTATATCCTCTAAATTATAAATAAAATTTTTTCTTTAAAATTTATTTTAATACCCTATAATTTCTTAACAAATTGCTTTGCTTTCAAATTTATTTTAATACCTTACAATTTCTCAACATTCACATTTAGCCTTTCCTTTGAAACAAAATCAAATCAATATATGTTCGGTGAACAAATTTCAATATTAAACTTCTTTGGTGTTCATATTTAGTTATGCCAATAAACAAAGTTTTGAGCGTTAAACCTCTTCATGTTCACCTTTAGTCATTGCTAATAAACCAAGTCAAAAGTATGGACACTCAAGCTTGAGCCTTTTTATCATGTTATAGAGTCCTCCCCACTTAAGTTTCTTTATAAGTGATGATGACATTTTCTTTTCTAATTTATTAAATTAGTCATGGTTTATGATGTATGATTTCTGTTTTTATTTGGTGTGTAGGTTTTGTTTATTTGAGGTGTAGAATTATCCTAGGGTCTCATTTTATCATAGTTTATTTTATTTTATTTGATTGTATCTTTAGCTTTGGTAGTCATTTTAATCAAACTAGTAAGGTCATGATTTTCTTATTAGTTGGATTTTCTTTTATGTGTCATATAATAGTTAGGGTTTTTGTTGATTGAGTTTTTTTTGGGGTTGCTCATGTTTTTCAATTCATTATGTATTTTTTTTTTGAGATATTTATTTAGTTGAAATTTTATTTAGTTTTAATGTTTTTGGTGGATGCAAAAAAATACTAGTTTATTTGTTTATACTATTTATATGATTCATGGTTTACAATTTTTCATGGTGCTTAGACATGTTTCTTGACAAGTTACTTATGATATTTCTTTATCCTTCATATTACAAATGGTGGAAACTTGGACGTTGATTTTTCTAAATATAATAACCTATTGACGATCAATCTAAGAATTAACTAAGACATTCAAGCATTTCAAAATACATTTATTTTCCTTTCATCCTCTTTAGTAAATGTTCTCAATAACAATAAAGTTTTGCATGATTTACTACTTAAAAATGTCCAACACATATCTGTACCTTGACAATCCAATGACATAGTTGCTTCTAACCAATGGTCTCTAAGTGGGATATTTGAGGGTATGTGAAAACATCCTTTGAAATGCATATCAAAACATTCTAAGTCACATCTACCAATGCAACTACTATACAACTAGAAAAATGAAATTTTTTTGTGTGTCTTATAAATATGTCAAATAAAAGTGTAATATAATAACATTAAACAACAATAAATAGTATTGATACATAATACACTAAAAATATTAGTGGTAATAATAATACCAATGATCTGCAATATCAAAGAACTATGTCTTTTTAGGAGCGTGAGAATGCAAACTCTCTTTGTCATGGATAGGATTTTTACTCCTTCTACGAAGTCTTTGCATACAATCTCTTCCACCATGGTGAACTAGAGCCAAACGCTTGAGTATAAAGTTCAACAATTTAGGTCCCCATATCCAAGTCTACAAAAAATGGATGTCATCCACCAAGAAACTTCCATTTTGTTACGAATTTATTAAAAATGCCAAAGAACAAAATCACTCCTCTGTATCCTAGGACTTAGGAGTTTCTCTTCACAAAAAAAGCTTTAGGTGGAAAATTTGTTAAGTAATGATTCAATCATGAGGCCCTAAAGCTTTGACTCGAAAAATACCATCTCTCATTGATTGAAGTATTCTTAATATTCTTCTTTAGTGGACATGAATTTATTTATTTATTGTTCTAGCTAAAGGATGACTAAGATTTAATATTCTACAATAGTCTATATTTTATGAGCCTCAAGGGATTTACTTGAACCATTGAACATTAGGCTTCTGAGGAGGACACTTCAAATGTAGTCCCATTTTCGATTCATCTCGCTCATCCCGTAATATTTGTTTGGGATGACCTAACCTTCCAAGTTATCAGCAACAATAGTATGAAATGTTTTGAGTGAATAATGTTTTGGTAAGAAATCCAAAATTCTTTTGAGTGAATAATCATATGAAATATTTTGATATGAGTTTTCAAATTAATGTGGATTTACGTTCCATCCTCAATAAACTAGTTATAAAAATACAAATTTTAATCAAATAAATGCATAAATAATAATCCTTAATATAGCATATTACAGAATTTGCACAAGTATTTGTATGGAATATCAAATTCTCATTAAAATTATAAATAAAGATGTACATTATTGATATGAATAAACATGAAATTGACATTTACAACAAATATATATCTAAAAATATCAACAACAATAAATAAATATTATATTAAAAAAATATTTAAATAATAGTAATAATAATGTTGAATTTACATGGTGGTTAATGGTTAATTGTTATTAGTCCTTTCCAAGTAGGAACTGTAGTAAGCATGGACCAAAGTAATGGGTAGAGTTTGACCTTATATTAATTAGACTGACTTGGTAACTTTTGTCTAATGTGTTAAAAAATTATTTATTAAACTTGATTTTATGAAAAATGAAAAGTTTTTTTGAATTTATATATATTTGAATTTTTATTGAAAAACAAATTACTATGAAATTTTATATTTCTCATATTTGTGAGAAATTAAAATGATTTAATACAAAATAAAACATAAATTTTCTACCTACTATGCTATGCTAACTATTGGGGCTAAAATGGTGAAAAATAGGGTCAATATACTGTAGGTATTGAGGGGAGTGATGCAAGGTACCAGAGGTATAGGTATTCGAAGGTATAAAAAGGGGAATTTGGTAAAAATATAGGATATCTAGTAAAAATAGGGTTTTTGTTTTAATTAAAAACATGTATTGGGAGGGGCATTCAACAAAAGGATTTTGGGAAGTATTTTTCAATATCTAGTGAAATTAGGGGTATTCTTTAATATCCCACGAACGTAGGTGTTATGTCACATGTTCACTAAGTGGAGATACTATGATTCTAACGCTATGCTAACTCTAAGTATAGTCAATGCCCTACTCATTGCAGTATATGCTTTGGTTGATTATTGAAATGACCCTAAAACTAAGTATAATCAATGCCCTACTCATTATAGTACATGCTTTACTCACTATAGTAATACATTCGTTTCTCACTATAGTCGATGTTATTCTCACATCAAACTTATCCGCCCTCCTCACCACTACCTCGCCACCTTTCTATCTCCTTATTATCTCACAACCTATCATTACATTACATTGAAGATGCCAAAAGTATAAGGATATATAAGATTCAATATGACTTACATGTATATGCCATCACCCAAATTGATAACAAAGGCTCTTTCAATAGTCTCAATAGTGAATCACTTTTGGCCATGTCCATCGTCCTGGGTAGCTTGGAGGCTTCCAACTTGATCTTGGAGGAGAAGAGTAATAATACCTAGATCGATGTGTCTTTAGTTGCAATGTACTATTCCCTAAATTCCCTTAATTGAATATTTCATTAGGGATATTTTTTAATGATACAATCAATATGTAATGTACATATGAGCTTTATCATTTCATTATTTTTTGGGCAACAAAACTCTTGCTAGCTCCTATTACACCACAAACCAAAAATAACATGCGACTTTCCATATGGACAATAGTTGAGGAAACTATTTTTGGATTCATAAAGATGCAATTATCTACCAATGAATTTTAATTCTTCCTTTGGAATTGGAAAGGAATACTTTGTCCTAGATTTTTCATTGTTCTTTCAAGATGGTGTTTCTTGTTCAAAGTAATGGTGAATTTCATTTGTAGTATATTAAACATTGAATTTTAGTCTTTATATAACAAAACTCGATGTATATTCAAACAACTAGATGAGTGCATGGTTATAACAAAACTTACCTTATAGCATAGAGTACAACATCCCTAAGTTTCTTCTTCGGTTGAGGACTTCCTCGTAGAAATGCAATCACAATTACTACAAGTTGATAAATATCACTATTCATTACAAACTAACTATCTAATTACATAGTTACATATGGGGTGATTTGCTATATGATATTCAATAATTCAAGATTTTTGCAATTCAATGTTTTTGCAAGTTGAGAAAAAGGATTTTTTTGCTATTTACAAAAATTTCATTTTATAAAAGACAATGAATATTGTTCCCGAAATTGCATGTACAAAGTATTTACTTAATCAATTATAAATGAAGAATGGTCCCAACAAATTGAAAAATATCTTAGCATTCAAGCCTCAAACTCTCTAACAAGTTTTACATAGGAGACTCATTTTCATCCTCTCAATGTAGAATGGTAAGACATATAAAAATATTTTCCTGACCCCATCAAAACTACTCCCGTTTACCCTCAAATAATTATATGCAAGATTCTAGAATATCCCGTTTACCCTCAAATAATTATATGCAAGATTCTAGAATAACTGGTATGTGTTTCTTTGTATTCACATCATGATCATCTGAATTAAATGAAGGAGAGGCTACATTAATATAAGATTCACCTTCCTACTGCACACAATATTAACAGATGACTTCACATAACCGAGTGTCTCCATCACCTATTTTACACTGTTTTACACCCCTTGGCTGTGTGCATATCCATCCAATACTCAATATTGGAATTTATTTGGAGGACGGTATTAGAATCATCTTGCATTAACATGTATATATAGTCATGTGATAACTTAGAGTGCAGTCCTCTATGATCTCTTTTCATCCTATTC
The DNA here is from genome assembly GCA_009831015.1 of Picea engelmannii. NCBI lineage: Eukaryota > Viridiplantae > Streptophyta > Pinopsida > Pinales > Pinaceae > Picea > Picea engelmannii. Next base: position 271,306 of record ML785671.1, on the reverse strand, counting down.
ATCTACACCAAAGCGATCTAGCTGTCTTGATAATGAAAACTATTCTGCTAAACGAGATAGGACTCGATTTACATCTGCACAGCCTCTTTGCATTGTTTTTCTTCCAGTTCCGAAGAAGAAAGGATGAATATACACACCCACAATATGTGGTTGTTAATTTTGTGAGCACAAAAAATCTATGATAATGACTGTGAATGTGAATGACCCAATGTGTACAAATATTTAGAATGCTGTTAACTCTCTCAAACACTTCGCATGACTGTATGTTGTCCACAAGAATTGAGTGTAAGGGTTACGCTCGAAAAAGAGCACCAGTCAGGGATGCGTAGAGAAATGGTTCACAGTACGCGGAAATTGAAGAAGCTAAGTTCTTGCACTGAAAGGGACGTTGCATGACTTAGCAATAAGAAATGATTCACAGTACGCGGCAAAGGGACGTTGCATGACCTAGCAATAAACACAATTTCAGAAAAATAACCAAAACCAAATTATTACGAGGTGTACTTATTGAACCATTCAAAGTAATCTTCAATGTTTGGTATTTGGATTATTACACCAAATAAAAATATAGTTACTTTGATGTGGGGTCAAAAGTGACGCACAACATTTTGGTGAATTGAAAAGCACGGACATCTGAAATGCACATAAAGTTGAGGAAATTCAAAAGTTAATCTTAAATGTGGTAATTCCAAAGGTTAATCAGTTATGAGGAAGTTATGAAGAGTAAATCACATTCATTGATTTGGGAGGACAACTAAGAATATTTCAGCGTTTTCAATTGTTAACCATCACATTAGAATTTTAAATTAAAAGGTGATTAATTGTGCCCATCTCCAATAGGTATAAGCCTTTCACCTTAATTATCTCATATGATGTCAAATATATATTATGTGTACACAATTATCTCATATGTAGGTAATAGAAAAAGAAAATAAGAAATAGAAAGAAATACAATTGTCTAATTGTTTTAGTTTTGGTTGAAATCTTTTTGGAGTAAATTGCATTTTTGAATGTACAAATAAATTGAGTATGTTAAAAAACTCTTGAAACATTCAGATTATATAAATTTAACCACTCAAATCTAAAAAAAATACTTTCTAATCATATTTCAAACAAAAATTAATAAGAAAAAATCTCTAAATAAAAACCAAAATGTTGAAAAAATATATCATCACTATTTTAAATCAATAGAAACTTTGGTTATTTTAAATCAATAGAAACTTTGGTTATTACTAAAACCCTGACAGTCGAAAAATTTACTACTGCTTCATTTATAAACTCATAAGAATCAAAACAAATTGTGAATATGGCGCATAATGTTAGGTAATTGTGCGGCCTTCTAGATACTTATAAATTTTGATACCATTCATACATAATAAAATAATATGGAGATGAAGAGAAAGAACTTCTCTATCAAAACTAAGATTTTGATGTCTTTTACAATTCCTACGCGTCTCCACTCCAATCTTGTATAAATATAACATTTAACTATAATTTAGTAATTTTTAGATAACTCAATTTGGTTATGAAAATTTGTGTAACAAATTTTATATTTTATAAAAAAAAATGTAATTTTTAGATAACTCAATTTGGTTATGAAAAATTGTGCAACCAATTTTATATTTTATAAAAATAACTAATATATTTAAAGGTTTTGAGTATCCATTTTAGTCTTTTCTTGGTTGCATCCCAAATATCTAAGCATAGCTCTGAACACGGCTGAGAGATATACAAACTTCCAAGCGGAAACATCCTTGTAGTGTATAAACAACTTTATGAATGCTATTTATCCTTGTAGTGTATGAACAACTTTATGAATGCTATTTTATTTTTTAGTTTTCGTAATTGATGTTCTTTGGATCGTGTTCAGTGTCCAAATTGACAACTTCATATTTAATGGAAGAGTGTCTTTGCAATTAGTATTGAGATTAACGCTTCCAAATCATCATTCCTTATACCTAGCTGAAACCAGAGAAAATAGAATCCCAATCGACAAAATTTAACTAAATATGAGTATAAATTTAAATGAAGGCAAGGACTAGCTCTAATGCATCTTTTCCTTGTTTCATATATGTTGGATCTTTCTTCTTGCTGGGTTTAAATACCCAAGTTTTTATAAGCTTTTATAAACAAAACGTCATAGATTTTGGCATATTCAATCTTCAATCAAGCACTGAAGAATGTCACAGCTGTGTAGGGTGTTGAAGAACAAAACATACAAGAAACCTTCATGAGCTAGTCACTAGTTGGTTCATTCATACTGCGGAGAATAGTATAACACAAACAAACATTCAAACTATAATCCATCATATCGAGATATAAAATATGCTCAGATTTTATTCATTCATTCAATTAATTCCATTATTTATCCATTCCATTAATTCTAGACAATAAGATACAATATGGTTGTAGCCTTCAAGGCACATTAGCATTCAACAAATAAATGAGCCATGCACTAAGATATCGATCTACTTTAGCTCTTATGCATAAAAAAACCAGACATGACAAGAAGCAAAGACTCAACATTACTGGTTTGTTTCTCTCACATAACAATGAAATTTGTCTTTACTCGAAATCGCAACCCTTACATATCCACATGCATTGCCCCATATCTTCCATGGAGCATGACAATCATAACAAACTTCCTAACACATCCATAACCTCAACCATGATCGGGCGAGTTGCTACATAATTAGTTACAATAATTACTGAAGATCTTTTCGGATCTGGTCTACATCATGTGGTTTCTCTAAGTCCTTGCATGTAATACAAAGTGAGTTGGCACACCCAGTAAATCCTTGTCTGGAATAGACTTTGAAATTTGGTGTGGCGCAATGCATATTCTCAAGCACGTGTGGAGTATTGACTTGTGGCGCATGCACAATCTTTAAACCTTAAGTGCCAATAGGCCCCCAACACTATTAGTTAGCTCATCCTCAAACCAACGACATTGTTTACGATGACAACAAAGGTTGATGGCACTATCATAATGAGTTTTTGGATGAATTCTTGGAAATGACCATCAACCTAGTCAAAAATTTCTTTCAGGTCCTGTATCCTTTTACAAAAATCGTTAACCTCATTAGATGTGATCAACAATGAGGTAAGGTTGACTTTCTCCTATAGTTTTATAATCGGGGCACTGCTACTTGTGCATCCACAAGTTTGTGGTAATGTAGAGGGGATTTTTCCACTCCATCAAGCGTGAGGCATGAGAGCCTATGTTGTTCAGTGTGATCCAACACAATATCTCGAAGCTTGGTGGAAATTATTGGCATGGCATCACTTGATGGGAAACAATGAGGGTAGTCCCTGCTACTGGTATTGTACCTATGCCTTAGTTATTGGGATCTGATCATTACTAATGTGGACTTTGGGGACATTCTAGAGGTGCGTCAATAGTTGGAAAATATATGTGACCACCCCTGCGAAATATGTGATATGTGTTTTCCCCTTTTTCCATTCCTCTTCTGCAATTTCTATTTGTTGTTGCATCCCCTCTTTGTCTGGTTGTGGAGTGCACTTTAGATATTCATGTTGCTTGAGTGATCCAGATTTATGAGCGAAATGAAATGAAAACACAGATTTATAATATTAACACAGAGACATGGTGAACGATAACAAGGATACAGTACAACTTGACTTCTATTAAATAAGAAATATGCTGAAAACTGTAAAATGCAGACTGAAAACAAGCTTGCTAGAATGATAGCAACTTATCTTTGAGAAGAGATGCGACGATTATGGTCATTCAAAAAAAGATGAGTACAATGAGGCTCTGAAGGCCTTTTTATAATAAATATGAATTCTAAAACCCTAGACATCCAAAAACCTAACCCTAGGAGATGAAGTGCCAAAATTCACGTGGGCCCCATTAGGGTAAGTTAATACATCAATTTCTCGGGGTCGTAACTTTTGCATATGATCTTTGTTTAGTGTGCACAATAGCTCGTTGGAAAGGTCTTCACGAGAATATTAATTTAGGAGGCTCAATCAGATCCTTTGGCTATTTTAGAGGTGCCTGATCATGAAAAAAAGACGTATATGCCCTCAAAATTGCCCCAAAAGTTTGGGACCCAAAAAACTGCTAAAAATAGTAAGTTGCCAAAAAATTGTTTTGAGCTAGTTGGAATAGGTGGGTGTTCAATAATATCCTCTTGGATCAGTCCTCCCCCCTTAGGAAGTAATGGTCTCCATTGCATTGATTTCTCCCATTAGATGAGAAAATTTATGTTGAATTTGGCCCCGGGTGACCCACTTTCCTTGGTGCAAGAGTTGCCCCACTCTGACAACCAGATAAAGATGGATCCTCTTATACAAATTTCCCTTGACCTATGTGTCAACGATATGATCATTGGATTCTTGTTCCATGCAGTCGGGGTTGATATCTATTGGTGTCAACTATTCTTTTATCTCCGAGGTGTCCAATAATGGTGGAAAATAAGGCCGAAGGAGGTCCACATTGAACACTGGGTACAAGCCAAGGAAAGGGGGAAGGTTGAGATCAAAATCATTTTCACCCACAACCTTGGTGATTGTGTAAGGTCCATAATGAAGTAGACGGAGATTTCGATGAGGCCCTGTAAGGCATTCTTTCTACAAGTGCAACCAAACTTTGTCTCCCATATGAAACTGGTGTGGCACTTGATGTTGATCATGGTGCTGCTTGTACTTGCCAACTTATTGTCTACATATTACAGTCTACCTCCGGCACCTACATTTCTCCCCTCACCCCCTTCTCTTTCAAAACTTTAATACTTAGAATATTTTTTTATTTTGTCGGTTTCGCGGCTTGTCGAACTTGCAAATTCATTCATCACCCTCACTCATCTCCTTTCCCTCACCCCTGTGAACCCACAAAAATGCCTCTCTTTCCTCCACTCTCGTCCCATCTCCCATACTTAACCAAATTCTCAAAGCTATTCCAAGGAATGAAAACCAACGAATGAGAATATGACACATGGAAATGAATGACATCATGACACATGGAAACTCAACATTGGAGACACATGGTAACATACAATTTGAGACATATGGAAGAATCTTATTGGATACAAGTAGTAGATTATTATCCTATCAAGTGATGACATGTGGCGAATTGTGAATGATTGACTCATATGTTGATTGGGTAGGGTTGAAATATAATTATGATCAAAATATTATTATTTAATCAATTTTTGAAGGGGAGGTTGAACCCCTTAAGCTCCATAATATTCTTCTCATGTTTCTTATTAAGTGTGTAATACACTTAGTGTTGTATACCATGAAGATTTGTGATATCCCAATGAATGTGAGATAATATTTATGAATACAAAGTCAAAATTTCAAAGAGGGAGAAATTAATTTGAAATCAAAGGCTGAGATTTCCCTAAGACATCAAATCGACGACGACTGAGTCACGATCTTGCAGAGGCCATAACTTGAGATCTGGTTGTCGGGATTGTGCAAAATTTATACCATTGGAAATATATTTCGACATAGAAGATGATGGTACAGTTTTCAAGTGCCGAAAGTTGGCAATGTTTTCTTAGAAATTAAAATATCAGTCAGATTCATTTTTAATGAGCATGCATGACAAATGAACTTCATGAACTCATATCTTGAGATATGGGCGATGGATTTGCACAAATTTTATATCGTTGGAAATATAAGATGATGAATATCAAATCAGAAGTGGTTTCCAGGGATGAAAATATCCACATCCTTATCATAAAATTAAAACACAGTCATCTCTTAAAGGAGACAACAAATTAAAAATTATTCGAAATAAAAGTTTATTTAAATATTTTTGGGGCCAACTTTAAAGGAAGAATATCAATGACTTCAAGTCATTAATGAGCTTCCAATTTTGTATTAATTAAAGTTTATTTGATAAAAAAAAAAGGAATTTAAAGGGAAAAAAGAAAAAACCCTAACCACTCAAGTAGTTAGAAGAGCATTTCTTTAAAAGGGGAAAAAATAGACTTCATTAGTTTCAGAATTCATTGTTTAGAGGGAATTCAAAGGATCATGAAAGAGACATACTAGCCATCATTATGTAATCAAGATTTTGATCAACAAACAAATATTTTCATTCTTCTCCATTCTTTTCTTCTTCTACATTGTTTTCTCAAAGCTTTGTATTTATATTCTTGAAACAATCATGGGGCTGAGTTCTCAAGTGCTTTTCTTGAAATATTCCAAGACTTTTCATATATGATCATGGAGCATTTGTTGTTAGGATATTTAGACACTTAGGAGTTAGTTAATATCTACTTGGTCTAATGTGTCATTAGGTAAAAGTGTGTTTCTTTAGTATGCATTAGTATGCATTTGTAGTTAGGAAATCTAACGGTCATGATATGTTCCTGACATAGAGTGATCCGACGATTCATACTCTCCTCGATATTAACGGCCATTGATCTATGGATTAACACATGATTGGTCCATCATCTCTATTTAAAGATCATGGAGGGTCATTTGTCGATGATCGATTGTGAGAAACTCTCTTGTAAAAAATCTTTGTAATCTTATTCTTTTGCATTAATAAACTGCTCCAAGTGATCACGTTGGCTAGGGTCGTGGATGTTTCCCCGTAGGGGATTTACCACGTGAAAACATCGATGTGTTGATATTTGATATGGTTATGTGAATGGTTACTGAAGGTGTTCGTCCTCTATTGGAATACCTATGTTGTTGAACATGGTATCAGAGCCTGTTTGAAGATCCACTTCTGTTGTAGATCAAGATCGTGAAACTGAGTTTCCTCATATCCATTTTCTGTCATTTTCATACATTTCTAGGCTGAGAGGATTGTTCCATTGTGTCTAGAGCACTCATTTCATTGCGTCTATAGCACTCATTTCATTTCATTTCACTCATTTAGAGAGCAAGATAAGCTAGTACAACTTGGAGTGATCAACACTGTAGGTACCTCCAACAAATCCTTAGTTTTCCATGAGAAAGATAAACCCAAGAATCCCAAGAAGAAACATCCTTGCCACAACAACAAGCAATATAAGGGTCCCAAACCCACTTAGACAGCTTCTTCTCCTAATGGATACAAAGGAGCAAAATATAAAAATAAGAAGACTGACAGACATTGCAACTTTTGTGATAAAGATGGTCATGATGAGTCCAAATGTGTCAAGAAGATGGCAGCTTTAGAAGTAGCGATGAAGAAGCACAACATCAATATTGATTCTACTTCTTCTTCTTCTTCTCATGGACATGCACTTTCAACTTTTGGTTTCTCCTTCAATACAACTTCTACTTCTACTTCTGATGAGTGACATATTGATTATGGAGCATCTTATGATATGGCTAAGGATATAGACGTATTTTCTACTCTAAATGAATGTAACACCAAGAAAATATTTGTTGGTGATGATAGATCTATTAGTGTTGAAGGATCCAGAATAGCTCAAGTAGAAAATGGTCATTTCAATGATGTATTATGTATTCCAAGTATTTCTTGTAACCTTCTATCAGTATATCAAATCACTCATTCAGGTGAAGGTAAAACCGTAGAGTTTTTACCTCACCAAGTTGTAATCAAGGATCTAAAAGATCCTAAGCATGTTCTTGCAACTGGAATTATTGATGATATTTCCAGGTTGTACAAGTTTGAAAACTTTGGGTCATCATATTTTTCATCAGTTTTTGTTGCTCATAGCAATGACTTGAGCAAACTTTGACATGAGCGGTTTGGTCATCTAAATTATCGCTCATTGCAACAACTATGAAATCAACATATGGTGACTGGTCTTCCTCTTGTTTCATGCATAGATGGTGTTTTTGTTGGTTGTGTTCTCCACAAACATCATCGGGACGGTTTTGACAAATGTGCCTCTTGGCACGCCTCGCATCCTTTGCATCTTGTTCATAGTGATTTGTGTGGTCCACTTTATTCTCCTTCTTTTTCTGGGTGCAATTATTTATTAACTTTCATTGATGACTTTTCCATATGTACTTGGGTTTACTTATTAAAACTTAAGAGCAAATTGTTTTGCCTAGAAGACCCTTGTAGAAAAGCAATTTGGACATCAAATTCAAAGATTAAGAACAGATAATGGAGGCGAATATGTGAACAATAATTTTACAAGTTACTTCACTACATAGGGAATCCAAATGCAACACACTTTCCATATACGCCACAACAAAATGGTGTTGTTGAGAGAAAGAACCACACATTAAAAGAAATGGTAATTGTATGATCCAATCTAAGGGATTAAGTCTAAAGTATTGGGTGAAAGCCATCAACTGAGAAAATTACATAGTAAATCACACTCCCACAATGGATCTTAAAAATATAACACCGAAAGAATCTTGGAATAAAATTAAACCAGATGTAAGTCACTTCCGTGTATTTGGCAGTATAACATGGGCTCACATTTCTGATGAGAAAAGGAAAGCATTGCAGCCTAAAAGTGAGAAGTGCATATTTGTTGGTTATTATGAAGATGTCAAATGTTACAGACTTCTTCAACCACATTGTAATGAATTTATTATTAGAATAGATGTTAAATTTGATGAAAATATCTTGGCCTGTGAGCCTAATTAGGTGTTTGTGCCTTCTTTGGCCTGCGAGCCTGATTTGACAGTTTTTCCTTCTTCAGCCTGCGAGCCATCTTTGGCATTTGTGCCTTCTTCTGTTCTGGTTTCTTCTTCAGATGATGACAGTGAGGATGAAAATCCACTTCTGTCTGCTCACCTTCCTCCAGATGATTCCTTTGAACCTGAACTAGCACCAGCTCCACCACTTCCTAGATGGGTCCGTTCAACACGAGGAGCAACTGGTAATATTGTCAGTGATCCTTCAGATCAGCGTTGGACACATTCAAAATTCCAATGAGCCTCTTCTCTTTTGGCTCAAGTTTTAGAAACTCATGATCCAAAGACATTTGCAGAAGCTTCAAGTCATCCAGATTGGGATACAACAATGAATGAAGAGTATCGTTATTTAATGGAAAACGATACTTGGGATCTTGTACCTCTTCCAAAAGGAAGAAAACTTGTTAGATGTAAATGGGTCTATAGAACTAAGTATGAATCATATGGAAGTGTTGAAAGACACAAGGCTCGATTAGTTGCCAAAGGTTTTTCCCAAGTTGAAGGAATTGACTATAATGAAACATTTTCCCCTATAGCCAAAATGAATTCCATCCGACTTGTTCTTTCCCTTGCTGCCTCACATAAATGGGAGGTCCATCAGATGGATGTTAAATATACCTTCTTGGACATAGATTTACAAGAAGAAATCTACATGGAACAACCTCCCGGCTATGTCCAGAATGACTCTAGCCTTGTTTGTCGACTTAAGAAATCTCTTTATGGTCTCAAGCAAGCTCCCTGAGCTTGGTATGCCAAAATGGATAGCTTTCTTATTGCCACTGGATTATCTAGATGCCATTCTGATCTTAATGTCTATGCCAAGAAAGTAGGAAGCCATCTCATAATCCTTGTCCTTTATGTTGATGACCTTATCCTTATTGGTAGTGACTCAAAACTTTTAAACCATGTGAAAACCAACCTTAAGAAGAAATTTGAAATGACCGACTTAAGATTTTTACACTATTTCCTTGGCCTCCAAGTTTTTCAAACCAATGAAGGAATTTTTCTTTCCCAATCTAAGTATGCTTCTGACCTTCTTCGTCCCTTTCACATGGATGATTGTAAACCATCCCCTTCTCCCTTCTAGTATGGAGTCAAACTTTCTTCCACCTGTACTTCTCCTAAAGTTGATGCCACCCTGTACCGTCAGTTAGTTGGTAGTCTCTTATACTTGACTCATACCTGTCCTGATATTTCCCTTGTTGTTGGTCTTGTTTCCCGGTATATGCAAACACCCCATGAAAGCCATTGGAAAACAACTAAAGGATAGTTCACTATGTCCGTGGTACATTTCAGTTTGGGATACATTACAGTTCAGGGGGGACTCTTTTATTTGTTGGTTTCACTGATTTAAATTGGGCCGGCGACCCTGATGATTGAAAATCTACTGTAGGTTATGTTTTCAGCCTTAGTTCAGGACCTGTCACTTGGGCCTGTAAGAAAAAATAGGCTATTTCACTTTCTTCAGCAGAAGAAGAGTATCGAGTAGCGGTAAATGCAAGTCAGGAATCCTTGTGGCTTCGAAATCTCTTTTCAGATTTTGGATTCCAGCAACAGCATCCGACTAGCCTTTGGTGAGACAATCAGAGTTCCATCAAGCTCGCCAAAGACCCAGTTCAACATCAGTGTAGAAAACACATCGAGATACACATGCACTTCATCAGAAAGCTCATTCATGATCAAGTTATTGAAGTGCTATTTTTCCCTATAGAAGATCAAGTTGCAGACATTTTCACAAAGTCTCTTACAGAAGTGAAGTTTTCCAAACTTTGATCTATGTTAGGAGTTCAGGAAGTTGTCATTAAGGGGGGTTAGGCTCTAATGCCTCCTTACTCATCCTATTGTGTCACTATTGTAAATCCTTCAATTCTATCCCAAGTTGTTCTTAAGTGGGGATTTTAGGATATTTAGACACTTAGGAGTTAGTTAAGATCTACTTGGTCTAATGTGTCATTAGGTAAAACTGTGTTTCTTTAGTATGCATTTGTAGTTAGGAAATCTGACGTTCATGATATGTTCCCGACATAGAGTGATATGACGGTTCATACTCTCCTCGATCTTAATGGTCGTTGATCCATGGCTTAACACTTGATTGGTCCATGATCTCTATTTAAAGAGCATTGAGGGTCATTTGTCTATGATCGATTGTGAGAAACTCTCTTGTAAAATATCTCTGTAATCTTTTTCTTTTGCATTATTAAACTGCTCCATGTGGCCACATTGGTTGGGGTTATGGATGTTTCCCTGTAGGGGTTTTACCACATGAAAACATCGGTGTGTTGATCTTTGATCTGGTTATTTGAGTGGTTATTGAAGGCGTTCAACCTCTGTTGGAATACTTGTGTTGTCGAACATTTGCAGCCATATATTTGACTGTCAAATGGATTTTTTATATTGTTATATATCTTTTATGAGAAAGACTCCACAAAGAATTACTTTAGGGTTGATCTTGACAACTTTGAGTTTTAAATATGAGATATTTGAGGTTGACCTATCAAATTCCCTTCCATTTTAATTGCAATATTCTTTTAAAATTCTTTGAGATGATTAGAAATATTCCTTCCTTTCTTTTGTGAGGAGATATGAATGTATCTATAGAGGATTACATATGTGGTTTTTAGTATTTGTATTTTATGATATTCAAGCTCCTCTTCAATATTTTATTTGTAAAGAACTTGTTATTGCACATAAATATCATATTGGGCTATTGAAGAACCATTTTCATTTAAATCCAAGCAATAAATATTTAGGGATTTCTTTCTAGCAATCTCCCTACTCCAAGATATTCAAAGATATATCTTTTATCCAAAGAGGAGAACTTCCTCTCTAAAAATGAAGGGGAACTATTGTTCTCATGAGGTTTTCGTTTCGGTCTTGATGAATTCAAGAGTCAACATTTTTTACGACCATACTGGGAACCAATTTATTTTCAAGACATTTGAGGCTCTACTTCATATCATATTGAAGAGCCAGAAATCTCCATGGCTCAAAGTTTTAAAAATAACATTCAAGAAAATTTCTACTTATTTTAAGCATGTCTCACATTTTTTATAATTTCAAAAAGAATGGAGAAGCACCAAATATTCAAGAGAATGAACTCCCTGGAAACTCCATTAGAAAAACTCAAAATGAAGGATTTTATTCATGTCATAATACTTCTTTATATTCTTCATAAATCGCATCAATGGTTTCAATATATGCATCAAAAGGAACAACTACCCAAAGAATAAGACGACTACACAGAGGTCCTTTAAATCTACCAGAAGAAAATCTTCAAATGCCCAATATTTCTATGGAAACATTTTCTACATTCTTTGGAAATACTTTGGAGGATGCATAGAAACATTTGTTTAGATTCCAATGTGCATGTGAAATTTTCAATTTCACTAAAGATAATGTTATATGTATATTATTCTTGAAAACTCTAGGGAATGCTTTTGAATGGTATAGTTCATTTCTTCTTGGATCCATTACCAGTTGGGATGCGTTAGAAGATTCATTTGCAAAAAATTTCATCCCAAAAGTGCATTCATATGTTTTTTCCCACCCATCCTCTCCCATATGGAAGAAAGATAACAAAGTGACCAATTTTGAAGAAGATCTAATAAAAAATTGGATGAAATTTCTAAGTGAAGTCATGTTGCTAAAGAAGAAGATATAAATTCCAAGTTACAAGAAGAAAATTCCAGCCTCCTATATACTACATATGAAGATATTTCAAGCAACAAATTTGAGAATGAAATTGAGGAGACTCCACCAAATACACAAGAAGACTTCATCCTTGTAATAGATGATAAAACATCACAAGAGAATTTGCAGCAAGGTGAATTGATGGAATAAATGAATCTTGAGAAGAATGATGAGCAAGATCACTTGTACAATAAAGAAGAGTACTTTCAAGATATTTTTGATGAATAAATAACCTTGGAAGTGGTTGGAAATAAGAAAAATGATGCATGTATTCTTATGTTGAAAAATCCTCAGCCAATCAAATACAATAGTATCCTTGAGCAACCAAGAATTGATTTTATTGAATTATGGTTCTAGAGCATTATTAGCCAAACAACACAATCAAATATTCACCATACTTAATATAATTTTTCTCCAGTACATATTGAGAGTTCCCCTGACTCATTGGTACAAGTCCCAACATATATTAAAATTTTGGAGTTCATTCCACAAATTACATCAATGCTTGAATGGCTCCATTGGAAATCTGCCTACACCCGAGGTTTTCCTTTCTGTCAAGTAAGTTAGGGTAGGTAGATCATATATGTACATATTTTGTTTCTTCAGTTCAATTTTGCATAATAAGGAAGTCTTTATATTGAAGTTTGAAGATAAATCCATGAAAGAAGAAGAATTACAAGAGTTAATTTTTGACTCCATATCCCAATGGAGAAGGTAGTTGGTCTTGAGATTCTGGTGTTCTCAGCAACCCAGATGGGGTCACTGTCCCATAGTTGGACCCAGTTGTTGAACAAAATTTGGTCATCTATATTTTCCATCTCTTGGATTCATAAAATCCTTGATATCAAAATAATACATTTTTTGAAGTTTTATAAGTTCACTACATAGCCATCAGTCTTATATTTGCCACACATTTCGCAGAATCAAAATCTGATTATGTATGCCTAAGTTATTCAATATTTTTTCCAAAGGTCTGACGAAGAGATCATGAAGAATTTTTCTATGTTTCATGTTCTCGTCTCCATTTTCGATTATGACTAAGTATTCTCATCACTTATTTCCCTCACCTTCCATCTCCACACTTAATCATTTTTTTCTTTTCCACTCTAGTCCTACTACTCTCATACTTAACTGTTTTTTTCATTTT
>ML785671.1:238983-257829 GCA_009831015.1 Picea engelmannii | reverse complement strand
TTCAAAACTTTAAAATTTAGAATATTTTATGAGTTTGTCAGGTTCGCGGATTGTCAGACTTGTAGATTCATTCACCACCCTCACTCACCTCCTTTCCCTCACCCTCGCGAACCCGTGAAACCTCCAACTCGCCTCTCTTTCCTCCACTCTCGTCCCATATCCCATACTTAGCCAAATTATCAAATATATTCAAAGGTATGAAAACCAACGAATGAGAATATGACATATGGTAATGAATGAGGCCATGACACATGGAAACTCAACATTGGAGACACATGGAAACATACAATTTAATATGTATGGCATAATCTTATTGGGTACATGTAGCAGATTATTATCCTATCGGGTGATGAATTGTGGAAAATTGTGAATGGTTAAGTCATATGCTGATTGGGTGGGGTTGGAATATAATTCTGATCAAAATATTATTGTTTAATCAATTTTCGAAGGGGAGGTCGAACCCCTTAAGCTCCATAATCTTCTTCTTGTGTTTCTTACTAAGTGTATAATACACTTAGTATTGTATACCATGAATATTTTTGATATCCCAATAAATGTGGGATAATATTTATGAATAAAAAGTAGAAATTTCAAAGAGGGAGAAATGAATTTGAAATCAAAGGTTGAGATTGCCCCAAGACATCAGATTGACGGTGACTGAGTCACGATCTTGCAGAGGCCATAAATGGAGCTCCAGGTGTCAGAATTGTGCAAAATTTATACCATTGGAAAGGTATTTCGATGTAGAAGATGATGGTATAGGGTTAAAGTGTTGAAAGTGGAAAAATGGTTCTCATAAATTAAAATATAAGTCAGATTCATTTTTTAATGAGACTGCGTGACATCTGAACTTCATGAGCTCATATCTTGAGATCCAGGCGACAAATTTGCAAAAAATTATATCGTGGAAAGATAAGATGATGAATATCATATAAGAAGTGGTTTAAAGGAATGAAAATATCCACATAATTACCATAAAATTAAAACACAATCATCTGTTAAAGGAGGCAACAAATTAAAAATTATTTGAAGTACAAGTTTATTTAAAAAACTTTTATTTAAAGATTTTTGGGGCCCACTTTAAAGAACGAATATCAATGAATTAAATTCATTAATGAGATTCCAATTTTTTATTAATAAAAGAGGTTTTGTAAAAAATAAAAAGGAGCTTAAAGAGAAAAAGGAAAAAACCCTAACTACTCAAGTAGTTAGAAGAACATTTATTTAAAAGGGGAAAATAGAGACTTCATTAGTTTCAAAATTCATTGTTGAGAGGGAATTCAAAGGAGCATGAGAGAGACATACCAACCATCATTATGTAATCAATATTTTGATAAGCAAGACAATATTTTCATTCTTCTCCATTCTTTTCTTCTTGTACATTGTTTTCTCAAATCTTTGTGTTTGTATTCTTGAAACAATCATCAGGCTTAGTTCTCAAGTGTTTTTCTTGTAATATCTCAAGACTTTGAATATATGATCATGGAGAATTTGTAGGCATATATGTGACTGTCAAATGGATTTTTTATTAGATAGGTTTTATTAGAAATACTCCACAAAGCATTACTTTAGGGTTGATCTTGACTGTATCTTGTAGCTTTGATTTTTAAGTATGAGATATTTGAGGTTGACCTATCAAATTCCCTTTCCATTTTAACTGCAACACTCTTTTAAAATTCTTTGAGATGATCAGAAATATTCCATCCTTTCTATTGTGAGGATATATGAATGTATCTATAGAGGATTATATATGTGGTGTTAAGTATTTGTATTTTCTGATATTGAAGCTTCTCTTCAATATTTTATTTGTAAAGAATTTCTTGTTGCACATAAAGATCACATTGGGTTATTGAAGAACCATTTTCATTTAAATCCAAGCAATAAATATTTGGGGTTTGCTATCTAGCACTCTCCCTACTCCAAGATATTCAAAGATATATCTTTTAGCCAAAGAGGAGAACCACCTCTTTAAAAATCAAAAGGGACTAATGTCCTCATGAGGTTTCTGTTTCGGTCCTGATAGATTCAAGCATCAACACATCCATGTGACCCAATGGTTGAAATCCCAACCCCACCTGAAATGGGTTGTGGTCAGTTGAGCTATGTATGGATTTGTTTTAGTTGTGTTGAACATAGGGAATACTCCCATCCTCAATGTTGGGGTTCTTGGAATTGTACATGCGCAATATGTGCATGATCATTCGGTTGATTACCTCGGTTTGGTCGTCCGTTTCGGTGTGGAAGGGAGTGGATTTTGTGAGCTTGGTATCTAATAGTGACTAGAGGCTTGACCAAAATGTGTTGAGGAACTGACTGTCCCGATATGATATAATGGTTTATGGGATCCCAAAGTGTACCCACACTCATTCAAACAAGAGTTTGGTAGTGGCCTCCGCTGTGTTTCTCTTCTTGTAGACGACCAAAATTGCCATCTTGGAAAAGCGATCAAGAACCACAAAAACATAGTCATTTCCCCACTTGGTGGATGAAAGGCCTGACATGTAGTCCATTGAGATGGATTCCTAGGACATGAAGGGAGTAGGTAGAGGAGTGCATATGCCTTGTTTCTTAGTGGCCGTTTTGGCAATAACGCAAGCAATGTTGGAAAGGATATACTTGCTGACATCCTGTCGAATTTTTGGCCAACAGAAATGTCGCTACAATGTTGTCACTCTCTTTTCCATGCCAAAGTGTCCTTCGACCCAACTGTAGTGGGTTTCCTAAATCAACTTCACTCGCTTACTTTATGGAGCGCAGATATGGCCCGGATGGCACAACAACTCATCCTGAATATGGAAATTAGTGACAATTGTGTTTGTGCCCAACATCTGGTAGGTGTTGGCGAAGTTAGGATCTATCTCATAGAGTTGGGGCTATCCGAATGTCTCATGGCTACAAGAATCTAGCACTGTGGTGAGTGTCGCGACTGGATGTTGACTGAGGTAATCAACGACTCGGTTTATACTTCCTATTTTATACTTGACGTTGAGGTGGAACTGCTGCAAATATGTGGACGACTTTTGATAGCGGTCATTCTGCAATTTTTCTTGTGTCTGCATGAGCTGTAACGACTTATAATTAGTGTGGATGACTATCTCCTTCTTGAGAATGTAATGCCTCCATTGGCGATAAGTTTGTACGATGGAGTACATTTCTTTGTCGTACGTAGGGTACTTACGAATGACATCTGAAAATGTCTCATTATGATAGGCCATGAGATGCTCGTGCTGAGTGAGGAATCTACCCACATCATAGTCTGAAGAATCTGTCTCGATCTCAAAGGGTTGGTGTAGGTCGGGTAATGAAAGCACTAGGGCTCAGCACAATCGTTGCTTCAAATCATCGAACTCTTTATGTTGGGACAGTCCCCACACAATTTTTTCCTTACCACCACCCCTGGTTATTTGGCTGAGGGCCCATGCAATATGGGAGAATCCAAACACGAACCTGCAATAGAAATTGGAAAGGGATAAGAAACTTCGAAGATCAGTGAGCATGGTTGGCGTTGACCAGTCACATATGACTTGGATCTTGGTTGGATCAAAATGCACACTATGTGCATCAACAATGTAGCCTGGGTACTGAACCCTGTCCATGCCGAAGGAGCATTTTTCCAAGTTGGAATATAGTTTGTGTTGTCGCAGAGTGTGCATAACCTGCTGAATATGCTACAAGTGTCCTACCCAAGTCTTGTTGTAGATGAGGATGTCATCTAGATACACCACCAAAAAATAATTAGTGAAAGGCCATAATATATCGTTCATCATCCTCATGAAAGTTGTTGGGGAATTTTTCAAACCAAAGGGCATGACCATCCATTCAAAAATACCTTCTTTTGACTTGAAGGCAGTTTTCCATACATATGTATGCTCTATTGGGACCTAATGGTAGAAATACTTTAGATCAATATTACTGAAGTATTTTCCCCCCTTGAGATGATCAAGGAGATCATCGATTCAGGGAATCGAGTACTAGTTCTTGACTGTGATTTTATTAGGGCTCGATAATCAATGCAGAGTCGCCATGTCTTGTCATTCTTCTGCACCAACATGATTGAGCTTCCAAAAGGTGATGAAATGGGTTGGATTTTCCGCTTGTAGAGTAGTTTCTGGATATGGTGCTTGATCTCCTCATTTTCTAGCAGAGAGAAACGATAGATTGGACCATTGGGTAGCGATGCGCTATGGGTTAGATCAATGGGATGCTATAACTAACATTGTATAGGTACCTCAGTAGGTGATGAGAATATGTATTTGTATTCTTCCACAACCTTATCCACTTTATTCTACTGTGTGGAGAGGTCGACCGCAGAGGCCATGGATGTTGGTGCAACCTTTCACTCACTCTGAGAGTGAATAACAAAGAAGGAAAACTTCCCAGTATGAGAAATGACCTTCCTACATTCCTTAGCAAATATCAAGGAAATAGCATTAGGTGGGACTACCTCGGGTATACTGTACAATTTTATGTTCAAAGTAATAATAACACCATGATTCCTAGACTCATATACAAAATGAATTTTCCATAAATAAGGTTGGACCAAAATAAAATCACAAACTTCATGGGGATAAACATCACACAATACCTCATATTTGAATGACATCATGTCATACGACAGGCGACACTATTGGCTAACTCGAAGATCACTTCCTTGATGGAGCCATTCGATGGTGTAGGGATGCAGGTGCAACATTGTCAGCAAGTCTAACCATTTGACGACCTCTGCTAAGATGAGTTTATTTTGGCTACCACTATTAATTATGAAGTGAAGCGGAGTGCCTTTCACCCACATATGTGAATGAAATAGGCGCTCACCTTCCTCTGGCTCATTAGGTTCACCGGGATGGATCTTGTTGGTAGAAACTGTAGAAATTTCGATACAAATTAATGCATTCTTGCGATTCTTATGATATAACAATTTCCGCCACTTGTTAAATATAGAATCACTTCTACGATTGTTATTGTGGAAGAAATTAAACCATGATCACAACCACAATGCACAAAGTGAAATATCAATAACACACAACACTGAAGTTTTACCGGGAAAGCGTAAAGATAAAAACCCCACTTTCATATATTATGTATATCATGAATCATGAAACAATCTCATACAAAACTCTAATCCAAGAGATCTTAGTACAATACAATCGTCTCACACTGTCATACACAAATTAGCAAATACATGCGCCAATTCCTAGTCCAGACAACCTGCCTCCTCTACACAATCTCTGCAATTTGAATTCTCACAATGAATCGAATGAATTACAATTGCCTTGTTTGCACGTGCTCATAAGCATATTCACTGCATGTGTGAACAAATCACAACTGATAGACAAACTATCCCTTTCACCTGTTATCTTAACTAGATCTCCATTGGAACTGACATGCATGTAGTTAACTGTGGTGAATCTTCAGTTGCATGTGAGTTCACTGATTAACTGAACTCTCACTAGTGCATGTTTAGTTACAACTAGTACAACTGGTATTAACTCACTTAACTACACTTATAATTCTGTTACAATTCCAAATCACTCAGTTATGAATGAGATAATAGATTAATATTTATTGTCTAATTTAATTAAGGGAAAAGTAAATTAGACACATGTTTCTTGTTGAATTTTCAACACTCCCTCTCAACAAGAAAGGGATTATCCTTCACCCCAATCCTGTCTCTATGATATTCGAATTTGCTCCTGGTGATCACCTTTGTCAAAATGTTTGCATCCTGATCTTCCGTAGGAATGTATTGAAGCAACATGATCTTCCGTTGCACACAATCTCTAAGATGATGATACCGGATATCTATATGCTTAGATCTTTCATGAAACAAAGGATTAATCGAGAGTTTAATGCAATTCTGATTATCACAATAAATCACTGTCGGATCTAAATGAGAACCAAACAAACCAACCAAGATCTTTCTCATCTAGATAACCTCACATGTAGCTTAACTCACTACCATGTATTCCGCTTCCGCTGAACTAAGTGCCACAGATCTTTGTTTTCTGTTCTACCAAGAAACAGTTGTAGATCCGATACTAAAGATCCCTCCTGATGTGCTCTTTCTGTCCATTGGGCTACCTACCCAATCTTCATCTGTGAAGCCATGCAACTTCACCTCATCCATCTGTCTGTACCATAATCCATACTTAGATGTTCCCTTCAGATATATTAGGACATGCTTACCCGCCTTCCAAAAGAGTTTGGTAGGCTTAACCATCACTTGACTTAGCTGGTTAACCGCATAACAAATGTCTGGTCTTGTGTTCACTAAATACATTAACGAACCCACTAACTGTCGATAGACAGTAGCATCCGCTACCTCTCTAGAAGTAGCATCCTCTTTCCTCCAGTTTCTTGGAAGAGGAGTATCCATGGGTTTGCAGCCCTCCATGTGAAACTTACCCAGTATCTCTCTTTCATACTTTCCTTGAGAGATAAAAAGTTCACCATCTCGCTGCCATATTTCCAATCCAAGGAAATAATGAAGAAGGCCCAAATCCTTCATCTCAAACTCCTTTGCAAGGTCCTCCTTGCATGATTGTATCAACTGCTCATCACTAGTCAATATTAAATCATCAACATAAAGCACAATGATTAAAAGCTTACCCTCCACCACAATTTGGTATAGGTTTGCATCTGCTTCACTTTTGGTGAAGCCCAACCCAGTGAAATAGTTGTCTATCCGAGTGTACCAAGCACGAGGTGCTTGCTTCAGCCCATACAGTGCTCTCTTGAGTCTACACACATGCGTCTCTCTGTCAAATATCTCAAAACCTTTTGGCTTCTCAATGTACACTTCTTCCTCAATGATCTTGTTGAGGAACACAGTTCTTACATCCATCTGATAAATGCACCAACCCATCTGTGCTGAGAGTGCAAGGATGAATCTTATGGAAGAGTACCTAGCGATAGGTGCAAAGGTCTCACCATAATCTATCCCCTCGATCTATGAGAAACCCTGGGCCACAAACCTGGCCTTGTATTTCTCTACACTCCCATCAGTAGCTTTCTTTACCTTGTAGATTCATCTTGAACCTACCACTGATTTATCAATCGGTCTTGGGACAATTTCCCATACACTGTTTTTGACAATGGAGTCATACTCCTCTACCATAGCATCAACCCAAGTGGGGTCCTGCACTACTTCCTGAAAGGAAGATGGTTCAGTCACAATACATTTGCTCATGAGAGCCATGTATCCAACAAATCGATCAGGAGATTGTCTCTGTTTGCACTGTAAAATAGGGGCTCCTACATTCTGTGCAGCATCTAGTCTCAATATTTCAGCTTCTGTGGTGTGCTTTCTTCCATTTCTGATGGATGGCTCTACTTGAGTGGTTTCCTCCACTCCATGAACCTCCTCATGTGGCTGATCCACATCTTGAGACTCATCCTTGGGAACCAATAGTTCCTCTTCTGCATGCAAGTCTAGCTCCCTCTCAAGCGACAACCACATGAATTTCCCCTCATCGAATTTTATATCCCGTCGCATAACAGTCATCTTACTGTTTGGCAAATACACACAATAATTATGGGGTTTTTCTGTGTACCCCACAAATATTCCAACGTCAGCAGTCGGTTCCAGCTTCTTCCTGGCAATCTTGTTTACATGCACATAAACAGATGAACCAAAAATTTTAAAATGAGAAACATCAAGTTTCTTACCAGTAAAAGCTTCTTCAGGTGTACTCATGCCAAGTACTCTATGAGGACAACAGTTCTACACATAAACTGCAGTATTGCATGCTTCTTCCCACAAATGCATTGGTAGGCCCTGATCATGCAACATCGCTCGTGCTGCACCCACGATCATTCTGTTCTTTCTCTCCACGAACCCATTTTGCTGTGGGTTATGAGGTGCTATGAGTTCTCTTCGAATTCCTTCTCTGCTGGAGAAATATTTGAATTCATTAGAGATTTATTCTCCACCATTATCGCTCCTTAGATCCTTCACTTGCTTCCCCGACTCTTTCTCCACCAATGCTTTAAACTCACAGAACTTAGAGAATGTTTGATCCTTCTTCTGCATGAAGAATATCCAACATTTACGAGAAAATTCATCAACAAAAATAACATAATACCTCTGTTTTGCTGTTGAAGCAACCGAGAATGGTCCACATACATCTGTGTGCACTCTCTCCAAGATCACCGAAGCATGGTTCTCCTTTTCATGAAAGGTGGACTTTACATACTTTCCTAGGGTACACCCCTTGCACTGATCTAACTGAGCAAGTGTTCCCATTGGAAGTCTAATAGATATTTGCTACATGATCTTCAAGACTCCATGATGAAGATGGCCCAATCTCCTATGCCATAATTCACCCTCATCCTGGCTCACCACTTTTTCTTCCTTCCCTATCATGGAATTGCATCCATCTACCTGCAGCATGTAGAGATTCTTAACTCGAATTCCTATCTTCTTGACTTGACTTGTTGCTTTATGTCATAGGTAGGCTATACCATTGCTAAAAACAACATCATAGCCTCTGTCCTCCAACATTGTGACTGAGACCAAGTTTTTCTTCAGACCTGGAACATTCATAACATTTTTCAATTGAAATGGTTTACCTGACTCCCTTTGAAAGGTAATGGTACCAATACTAGTCGCACTGTATCATCCATCGTCTCCCGTCTCTATATGTATTCTGAGATATTTCTCCTCCAAGTCAATGAAAGACTCTTTATCTCCCATCATGTGGAAGGAAGTGCCACTATCCAAATACCACACTGATCCCGATGCACTTGAAGCCATGCATGTGATCAAAGCGAAGTCAAGCTCAAATTGTGATACAAGAGCCTCACCAGTTGTAGCTCCAACAACTGTCTTGTTCTTCTTCTTCTGTGGACAGTTAGTAGCGAGATGCCCACATTCGTGACAATGAAAACACTTCACTTTGGACAAATCCAGCTTCTTGACTTTAGACTCAGAATTTGATTGAAATTTCTTCCCTTTCCCTTTCCTTACCTTGGCAGTCAAAGCACAATCCTCTTCATCATCACGCTTTGATGAAGATCCATCTCTGGTGTTCTACCTAAACTCCTCTTGCACTAGATCCGACCATAGTCGTTCCCAATCCAACAATTTTTCCCTTCCATTGACAGAGTCTTGATAATCATGCCAACTCTTGGGAATCCCTAGGAGCACCAAGATCACCAAATCATCAACATCGACTATTATTCCCACACTTCCAAGCTCATCCCGAGATTGGAAAAACTCCATGAGATATTTTGGAATAGTGTCGCCTTTCTCCATCTTGATCTTCCTGAGTTTATATTTGAGCGCTAATTTTCTATGGTCGCTGCTATTTTGGAACATATTTGTCAAAGCCTTCCACATTGCATATGGTGTGGTTTTTCCATGGAGACTTGAGACAATGTGGTCTCGTACTCCCTCCAACAAAATCCTCCTCTCCTTCACCACTTTCCTTTTCCATGCATCAAGATTTGCAATATCTGTCGTATCAAGCTTAGGAACATATGCATCAATGTAACCCTTCAAGCCATTGTCTTCGAGCACTGCCTCCATCTTGTCCTTCCAAGCAATGTAGTTAGAGCTTCCCTCGAGTGCATACTCCAACCTCAAGCCATTGAAAGACATTTTGATCTTGAATCAGTTGTCGCACCAATAAAATCTTGCAAATTACAATTGCCTCGTTTGCACATGCTCATAATCATATTCACTGCATGTGTGAACAAATCACAACTGATAGCCAAACTGTCCCTTTCACCTATTATCTTAACTAGATCTCCATTGGAACTGACATGCATGTAGTTAACCATGGCGAATCTTCAGTTGCATGTGAGTTCACTGATTAACTGAACTCTCACTAGTGCATGTTTAGTTACAACTAGTACAACTTATATTAACTCACTTAACTACACTTATAATTATGTTACAATTCCAAATCACTCAGTTATGAATGAGATAATAGATTAATATTTATTGTCTAATTTAATTAAGGGAAAAGTAAATTAGACACATGTTTCTTGTTGACTTTTCAACAGAAACAATGGCATTGGGTTCCGCATCAATGATCTGTCTTCCCTTTTCAGGTCCTGACTCAGATTCAGAACTCACATATGATTCATAGGATTTCAGCTAAGCCACCAATGAATGCTTTGAGTGGAAATCAATAATGTTATGCCAAGGGCTCGTATGAAAGTCACACCACTTCCCAATATCTTTCTTCGTATTCCCATTGTCCTTCTTTTCTTGCGGCTTGGACTGGTTGTCTTGAGGTTTCCTATATTTTCTTTATCCTTTTTTCTACGAGTTGGGACTTCCCTTTCTCTTCTTCTGCTGTGTGGGGTTCCCAAACTCAAACTATCACGTCTTTTGTTTAAGCTTTTGCTTGATTTTTATGACATATCGATAGGCCGTGCCCAAGGATGAGATGTCCAAAAAATACGTTTATGTCTAGATGTATCTATAAAGACCACTGTAGTACTTGAGCACCAGATGTCTCTTAGAATATTTGATACCCATCTTGGTGCACAAGGTATGGAAGACATTGGTGAACTCTAGCACTGTTTGGTTTCTTTCTTGCCGTAGTGTGGTCCATCTTCTATAGAAGTCATCATAACTTCCAACAGGGTAGTATTGTTTCTTAATATCATCCTTGAAGGAAACCCAAGTGGGTGCAACTGAAAATAATGTGGATCCCTCTATTTCCTTTTGCTCACATAAAGTATCCTACCAATCTTTGACATGGGGGATGACCTTGAGGAGTGAAAATGTAATCTTTTCTCTATCATAAAATTTGTGGAAAAAAAAATACCCTTCTAGAAAGTTTAACCATTTATCTACGACATCCACATATATTTGACCTTCAAATATAGGAATATAAAAATTGATTTGTACCTTGAAGGGGTCAGCGCCTCTACTTGAGGTGGATGTGTCATTTTTCGGCAATCGTTGAAGGATTTGTGCAAAGTTTTTAGTCATCTCGTTCCTCTGTCACTCAAGGGATTCCTCGAGCAATATTTTGAAAGGATATCTTGTCCTGTCGTCTTTATTTTTGCCCACCATGGATGTTTTATTGGGCGTGATAGAGAAATTTTCCTCAAGATAAGCAAGATCGAGACCCAACTCTCTATACCCTAATCGCGTCGGGGACATGCACTAAAAAATGATAAGGAGAAGACTACTCTGATACCACTGATCCATATTTATGATTGGAACAAAATGAAAAAAAATATTTATAATATTAACACAGAGACATAGTGAACAATAACATGGATAGAGTAAAATGTGGCTTCTATTAATTAAGAAATATGCTTAAAACTATAAAATGCAGACTGAAAAAAATCTTGTTAGAATGGTGGGAGATTATCTCTTACAAGAGATGTGACGACTATGCTCATTCTGAAGGCCTTTTTACAATAAACATGAATGCCAAAACTATATAAATCCAAAAATCTAACCCTAGGAGATGAAGCGCCAAAATTCATGTGGGCCTCGTTGGGGTAAGTTAGTGCACCAACTTCCCGGGGTCGTAACTTTTGCATATGATCTCTGATTAGGGTGCATGATAGCTCGTTGAAAAGGTCTTGACGAGGATATTCATTTAGGGGGATCAATTAGAGAATTGAAATATAATTGGGGTTATTTTTCGTGAAAAAATGTCGTTTAGGCCCTCAAAGTGGCCCCAGAAGTTTGGGACCCCAAAAATTGCTAAAAATAGTAAGTTGCCAAAAAAAATTTTTTAGCTAGTTGGAATAGGTGGGTGGACACTGAGATCCTCCTATATAATCTAGGACTTGTGCCTATAGGTACAATAATCTCTCCTTCACTTTACTAAGTTTTTCTGGTGTAGGGAGGTTCGAAGTGTCTTGAGTGGTATGAGGAATTTGTGCATAGACTTTGTTAGCTACGCTAATGAATGATGTGTGTGCAATGAACTCCACTATTTGGAGTGCTTTGGTCACTTGGTGGGAAAATTCAATCTCCTTATGGAAAAATATTTCTTGGTGATGTTGAACTTGTGCTACCCTGTGCATGACAATTTCTTGGTCATTCTGCTACTCTAATTGTTCATACAACTAGCTTAAGACATGGTGCTTGTCCCATAGTTTGTTCATAATGTCACTCATATAGGGTTCTAGGTCTTCTGAAGGAACCGACGCCAACTCTACCTCAACATAGGGTAATAGTCGAGGTTTTGCAAATTTGGATGGCTTAATGGTAGTGACTGCCAAAGGACTACACCAAAACACTTATCTCTAGTATTATTGTGTGGTGAAGTGAAACGAGATGTGTTTTGTTTTATCCTTTGTTCTTGGGTTGGGAACCCAGTTGTTGGAGAAATATCTAGTTGTTGGAAAAAGTCATCCATTTTCTATGCAGACTCTCTATTCATTATCTATTGGAATAAAAAATCGACCTTGAGCTCCATGACGAGGCTCAAGAAAGATGTGAAAGTCTACCTTGGTTCATACGTTATAGTGTTGGTCTCAAGAACCTTTTCCTTTCTCTGATAAGGCACCATTGTGTGCATGGATTGTGTTGAGGGGATTTCCTGTATAATGGGAACACTTCCAATCTATCATGGTGGAGTTGGGGTAAACTCTTTCTCACTATCCTCTGGGTTGGGACTTAGCCTGAGTGTTTCGTGTAGTTCCTTTCTAGATGTTGTCTTTGTTGGTGTTTTCTATGTCCCTCTTCTTCTTGGGAATTTTTTCTTTTTCTACTTATTTTGAAGCATCTTTGCATGTCCACTTGCTTGTAGGTCCTTTTCACTTCCCTTGGGATGTCGCATCTTGTTGCTACTTTCCCACCTATTCTTTATCCTTCCACTGGGCTTGCTATGCCTTTTTATTCTCCTCTCTTTTCTTTGTTCTTTTTTGTAGTTGATCTAATTCACACTTAGGTGTGGGAAACAAGTTTTTTTTCCAATCAGTGACAACCTACTTGATGTCTTCCTCGGTGATATGGAAGGGAAGCATAGTAGTTTCTACGTTCGGATTTGTAATTGGGATTATATATACATTATGAAATGTACAAGAAAATTGTATTTAGTCATACATGTCCATGATGTTGTGCGGTATCCAAAGGGTTGTTGTATCCACTTGAATTAGTTGGGTGTACTATTTATGGAATGATTTATTAGTGTCAACATATATATATTTTTCCTTGGTGTATTACAACATTAGGAACTTAGGTTATGAGAAGGATTATGCATTGATTGCATAATTCTCATGGCCTGATCGTGGCTTCCATAGTATCATGGTGAGAAAGAGTAAAATCCAACTATAATGGAATTCTTTGCCCAAGTCCTGTGCCTCTAGGAAATAATCAACAAATTATTTCAAGAAGAATCTCTCCCAAGCCTTCCAAACTCCTTAGAAACATCATTTCACAACAATGATTACTCAAATTGGACACTCATTCTTATGGAACTTGCGTAGCAAACCAAACTCTGTGGTCATTTATTTTTTTTGTCACCACTCCCCTAGATCCCCTATGCATATCGTAATTTGTGTACACTTCCTCATGCACAACATCCATAGCCATTAGTTCCTTGGATGGATCATTTCCTTCCATGGGGAGGCCCTATAATAGGTGCATAACAACAAATTCAACTTGTATGGCTTTTCGAGAAAGAGGAATATGACATGCAATCGATTATTCAAGAATCAGGCACACACACTGATGGGGGCCTCAACCAAAATGTGGGTATTCTAATAATTTCAATATGCCTAATTTCTTAAGGGGCTCAGGCCATTTCTGGGTGGCCACTCACTATTTTTTCATCTTTCCCCTGAATCATTGTTAGGTGTTTTATATGTACTAAAAAAGACACTAAACTAGCCTCAATTAAATTGTCAACCCGGGGTAAGTAAACTTAGATTTGTAGAAAAATATATGCCAAAGGTAAAAAGGTTGGTAGGAGTGTAGACTAACTAAGGAAAACAACTATCTAGGGATAATCTACTCAAGCAAACCTATCTAATGAACAAACCCTACTAAGAAAATTGAAACTAGGTAACCTAAGTACTTTTGGGTCAAGGACTGATGGATAGTTCCTAAGAAAGAGAATGAAAACTATATGTAAATCAAACTGGATCATGACAGTAAGCAAAGGTAAACTACTAAGCATACTAAGCAAATGATGAAAGCAAACTACCTTTAACTTGCCAACCTACATTCAATGAGCAACTACCCTATGAAAGCAAATAAATAAGCAAGTAAGAAAAAGAACCTATCTAACCTATTAAAGAAAATAGACAAGCAATCAAAAACACCTAACTAACCTATTAAAGCAAATAGAAAAGAAAGCAAAATCACCTAACTAACCTATTAAAGCAAATAGACAAGCAAGCAAAAGCATAAAGCAGAAGACAAGTAAGAAAATACTTCTCATTGAACAACTACCTAGCCTAAGAGGCAAGTGAACTAAATGCCTAATGCAAAACTATTTATCTTGCATGAAAGGAAATTTAAATTCTCGATACAATTCCCAAAAGGAAATCTATTCTATTGAAATCAAGAAAGACTATCAACTAAACTTATGAAAACAAGAAACTATCTTTTCTAAATTATGAAAGAAAGAAACTAACTTTAACCTATGAAACACTCAAATGTAATGCTCATGCTTGTGTGAATGCCTTCGGTGGTGACGGATGATATCTCGATGACACTTGACAACAAAGCACAGTTCTAATGGTATAAGCTCAATACTACTTTCAATGGCAAAATGAAAGGTGTGAAGTAAATAGTCCAATGAAAACTTAGCCATGATAAAAGTAATGTTAAATACCATACATATTCATGTATAAACCATCAACATCATGATGAGATCATCATTATCTAATTAAGAAATTCAATTGCATCTTAATCTATGAAAGGAAATTGAGTGAAAGGAAACTATACTATGTCTAGCTTAATCATTCAAGCTATGATAAGAAAATCACTGAAAACATAAATAAAAAACATGATATTAAAAAGTGAATTGACAATTACATTTAACCAATAACTAAGAAAGTGAAATCTATCTAAAAATGAAGTAAGCAAACTATGATTCAAAAACTAGAAGCAAATATATCCATCCATCAATCTTTGTCAGAAGAAACTCAGAAAACTATGCTCTGTTCTAATTAAAAATCTGTTCTAAGCTTGACTGTAAAAATATAAAAGAAAGCACAATTTATCATCTAACTACATGCGGGGTTAGTATAGTTAGAGAGAGACTTGCAAGCCTTTTCTAATCTACGATATTAATGCATGTTAATACATCTCATCATTCTAACCTGTAAAAGAGAAGCAAATCAATTAAGCTACAACAAATTAATTAACTAAATAAAAATATGCATGTACAACAAATAAAGAAAGAGCAATTAAATTAATAAATGCATAAATCAACTTGAAGAGAGTTACTAGACTGTTGGTGGGCACCCCAACAAGTCGTGGTCACTCTCTAAAAGCACACCATGACCTCAACAGGCCAAATTCACCATAAAAATCCAAAATCGCAGTTTTGGCACTATTCTGGCAATGTAAAACTAGAAACATAACAAAATCAGTTTTCTAGCAATTCTAATGCTTATGCTACTTGGTTAAAAATATAATGAGCATCCTATTAGTATTTATAAGCTTACAACCCAGGTGGTTGACCACATGAGGGTCGAACCACCTCTAAATTCGGCAAATTACATTAAATGCATCCATAACTAGCAAAATGAAGGAACCCAATGATCGCCCTCTTTGGAAAACTAAAATCGCATTGTCTTGAGCTTAGTAGCTGGAGGGGACGATGAAAAACAAAACCCATGTGCTCAATTTGTCCACCACTAGCCGCCAATACCATAACCACCAACCTGCCTTGCGTTTTTGTGTAACATTGGGTGACAAAACGAGTGTCGAATCAAGTACTAGAACAAGTGTTGGATCAAGTGCCGGAACAAGTGTCAGACTAAGAAACATGGTGCTTTTTTCCTTGTAACAACAAAAAAACATGAATTAACTCTTGGAAACCATAAAATATGATAAATTAAACTTGATTGAATAACAAAACACGAATTATACGTACCTCATACCGATTGTATCATTTTAGCATAAAATTCTTCAAAAAGATACTTTGAAAGATAAAAAATGCATATATACATATGGAAAAAAGTGTATAATAATGTCATGAAGATGATCATATCTCAGGCCCAACATACCCCCACACTGACAATTTTGCAGGTCCCACTGCAAACAAAAAGAAGTCATCCCTTGGAACTAGGCTTGTTGAGGAGGGTCGGATTTAGAAGCCTCTCCTTCTTGATGTGTAGGATTATCCTTGTGCCTCTTATGTTGCTTTAATTGTGCTCTTAAGCTGTAGTTATATTGGGTCATCCCATCGACCAACCGTTGAAGGGAGTTAAATTTTTCCTAAAGGACTGCATTGTCATGATGAAGGTGTGCATCCATTGTCTTCCTCTCTTCTAATTGTTGGAGAAGCTATGGTTTTCCCTTTGTAGCTCCTCTATAGTTGGGGTGGAATCAATGATCTCCGAGGAAGGATTAGGTCCTTTGAGAGATGTGGTCAATTTATCAAATTTATGATCAAGAGTGGTCATGAGTGAAGTAGGTGTGATGGGAGATCGGAAAGGCGAGGTAGGTTCTAATTTTGTTTTCCTTAGTGGCTCTAATCCATCCACGGAGAATTATCTAGGTTGCTTATGAGGGCTCTAAAGGTCGGAGGATACTTGGATAGGATCCGAAGTAGATGGAGGCTTTGCATAAGGCTTGGTTCTTATGTTATGGGTACTCTTCCGAAAGGGTCCCTTACCAAATCGGTTGGATCCTCTCTTGTTTGTGGGAATTATGGGAAAGTCTTGCTGCATTACTTCGTGGGGCTTCTTAGGTGTAGGATCAAGAGAAAATGAAGGCATTGGGGGGGTCAACAATAGGCTTCTTTTGGTCTTTGTTCTTGGTCTTTTTCCCTGATGAAGAAGTAGGAATATCAACAAGCTTTTGGTATTGTTCTGGTAAAGAGGGAGTTTGTGCAAGGGAGTTTGGAGGTTTTGGAGAGTGAGGCTTGGATGGAGAGATAGTTTTTAGGCTAAGTGGCTTTTTGCCGGTCTTAACTATTAGGTGAGGATTTGCAAACTAGTAGATAAAGGCATCCCAACTTTGCCCCTTCTTCTCTAGTTCGGTAAGAACGAGGAGTTTGATCAAACTGTGGTGGAAGAGACTATTGTGGGTGTTGGTCACATTTTTCCTCACTTGAGAGGACATTTTCTCCAATCTTTTGAGAAAATAAAAGGGAAAGTTCAAAGGTTTATTGAACAAAAAATTAGCCAGCAATCTAAAGTGACAAGCTTTGAAGGTCGAGTATCTACCTTCACATGTAATTAACCTTGTGATAACGATGAGGGGATTGACCAATTTTGGATTTATCCACTCCTTAGCATACCCTTTCGCTCCTGAAATGCTCTCGAATTCGAGATTAAACACCCTGTTGTAACTTGAGCGTGACAATTGATGATTCTTGAACCACCTATCTCCCATTCTTGGAAGTTTTGTTGCAGTAGCAATTGACTCTTCTGTGACTACAAAATTGAGAGACCCTACATGTGCTATCCTACCATCAAAACCAACTGCAAATTGCATAGAAAGACCGTCATCATGTTCTTGCAAACTCAACAGAAATGGCTCCCAACCAGCACGCAAGAACACTTCCTTACACTATGCGAATTCTACAATGGTAAACAAGTCTGCAGAGGAGGATGGTTCGTATCGCTTGGGCATTGTGATAGAGTTTGAATTCACTAAGCAAGGGAGAAATCGAGCCATGCAGAGATACAAATTGGGCATGGTCTAAGTGCAATTGGAACAAAAGGTGAATTTTACCAAGCAAGGGTGTAAATAGGCCAAGAAATGGAACAGGTTTAACACAGTCTAAGTGTGATTAGAATAGAGGGCGAATTCGGCAGAGGTTGGGCGTGATTCCTTAATGCAGGGCAGAGAAAATGGAAAGGGCAAATGAAACAATAGAGTGCCCAACCTGATTTTGGATGCTCTTATGGTGGAGTATGTTTCCCACATGTGCGCGTGAGTTGCCATGTGTGGGAGATTCAAATTTGATGGCAAGCTTGGGAGAAATGGAGTGGTGCGTACTTAGATCAATGTCCAAGTCTTTTGACTTGGAAATTTGATCATAACGATATGAAGCATCTTTTAATCAATGCCCATAACAAATTTAATTAAATCTGATTGAATTCTAGTTCCCTGGAATCTAGGACAATTACTGGTATGCAATGCAATGTCACTTCAAACGACAGTTCATCCGGAACCTCATACGGTACTTCATCTAGTACCCCTGTGTTAAGTGCATTTTTGCCTCTTTTAATGGACAACCCACCATTTTAATGTGTTTTTGACAACCATAGTGGTTAATGAGTAGAGGCAGAGTGCTCCATGATTACTCATTCTTCTTGTATATGAAATATAGTGTCAAAACCTATAATAAATAGGTTATAGCAAGCATAAAACATGTATTGTCAAACCTATAGTATGAAGCTTGTAATGGAGGATAACCAATAAAGAATGGTTTTTTAAGCATGAGTTCAGTAATGTATAGCACACAGGAGTTAAGCATTTAAAAATAACATGACTATCAATGTAATAACCTGTATCATGGTAATAATACAAAAATTCTTGCAAAGACTCCTTTCTCTAGGCAATGATCATTTGTCAGCTCATGAACCCCTCCCCGACACCTAAGTATTCTGACACCTCACAATCAAAAGTATAGGAAACTAGTCAGTATCCCCCAATAGCTGAAGATTTACAGTATGTCAAGTGTAAAGATGAAATTTCACAGATTGGTCCGACGAGATAGTTAGGAGATGGCCCCA
>ML785671.1:189242-238933 GCA_009831015.1 Picea engelmannii | reverse complement strand
ATAGGATAAGAGATCCTATATATAGATAAGAAGAGGTAGGCAAGAGAGTTTCAAGATAGTCTTAGAGTCATTCCCCGATGGAAAGTTTATGAGATTCATTAACCTTAGCTAAACCACACATACTTCATGTTAGCTTTGTCTGCAAGTAATGTCGTACATCAGGACAAGTTTAGATTTACTATTTACTTTTGTCAGATCATCATCCTTGCTAGGTAGAATGCCCCGCTGCCAGCAAGCTTGTTCAGTACTCCAGCGGGTTTACCTAGTCATACCATAGGCCGGTACCCGCTGCCAGTAGACCTATTCAGTATCCCAGTGGGTTAGACTCTCAAACCCTCAAAGACTGGCCCTCCATCCTTTAAGATTTTATTATAAGATTGCTTATGCAAGAATATGGGGGAACAACTATTAAACAACTTTTCTTTCTTTCTTTTTTTTCACTTGGGACGGTATTTATGTTAGAGGATGACTTTCCGTTATATTGTTTAGTGTTTTTCCTGATGTAAGGGGTACTTAAGCGGACATGGGCTATCTAAATATATGATATAATCAAGCTATTTAGTGTGCAGTGGATGGTACCATTGAAAAAGAACAGAAAGGTATCTCTAGGCTCAACTCATTGTCTTCTTTTGTAATTATTATGATGTTTTCATGACTAACTGCTAATGAGACCTCCCTGTTACTCTTTGATAAAGACACTTGACTTACTTACTGAAGTTTCTTGGAAAAAACTGTACGAGAGACCTCTAGGCTTGATAGTTATGGTATCACTTCCTTATATAGTGGTGAAGAGTTTCAAGAGCAATTGCTTTAGAATGCCTTAAAAATGATAATTTTGCAAAAACATGGCTAATTACAGTAAGTCACTATTCATTTGATTCTTTAGCAGACACAAGATTCAAGTATAACAATGTTTTGATGAAAGATCCTTGAAACGATGTACTCCCGATGAAATAATTACTTACATAAATATCTAGAATTGCCTTATTAACAAAATACAAAAACTATTTACAAATATACAGTAGGAAACTTAGAAAATGTTTCAAGAACAAGGGGGGACTTCCCCATCTACTATGGCCAATGCCTTGTCAGCGGTCATGACCTGTAGAAAATTTTCTCTGGAAATGGGCTTATGATAAAACTTAAGTCGGTGTCCATTTACCACAAATGAGACTTTTCCATCATCGATTGTTTTAATTATTACAGCTCCATTTTCATATATAGTGTCTACCTCATAAGGGCCCAACCAACAGGTGGTAAGTTTGTCTTTGAAGTTTTTGAACCGAGAATCAAACAACAAATCCCAATCACTAGGTTGGAAGTGCTTCCTCTTAATAAACTTGTCATGCCACTTGCTCCTCTGGTTTTGGACTAATATCATCCGTTGGATGGCATCTTGCATGATTTCATCCAACTCATTTAGTTGTAGGGAACTTTTCTTTTGATCCTCATCCAGGTTCAATCCTAACTCTACAGCAATACGAAAGGTCATTACTTGGAATTCTATTGGTAAAATTACTTGTTTCCCGTACACTAGCTCATAAGGTGTATGCCCAGTGGTATTTCTCCAGGTAGCTCGGTATGCCCACAAAGCCTTTGGGAGCCTATCAGCCCAATCTCAGTGATGTAACTGAATAGTCTTGGTCAAGATGGCTTCCAGAACTTTGTTTGTGAATTCTACCTGACCATTGGCTTGCGGGTGGTATGGAGAAGATTTACAATGTTTAATCCCATATTTCTCTGTTATCTCTTTCATCATCTTGGAAGTGAATTGAGTGCCTTGGTCAGTAACAATTTCATGAGGGACATGGAAGTGGGTAAATATGTCTTCATAGATAAATTCGACAACAGACTTCTTTGTGGCCCTGAATAGGGATTTTGCCTCTACCCATTTGGTGACATAGTCCATACAAACCGAGATATAGTTCTTCCTATGGGACATGGGTGAAATTGTTCCTACAAAGTTGAGGGCCCATTTTTCGAAGGGTTCTATCATAACTTGGGCCTACAAAGGAATTTCCTCAGATGATGTAGGTCTACCTATTCTTTGGAAACTATCATAACTTCTCACATACTTGGCAGCATCTTTGAAAATGCTAGGCCAATAGTAACCTAAATGTAATACCTTATATGTTGTACGATTGTCAGAGAAATGGCCACCACATGGTCCATCATGACAACTTCGTAGTATTTCAAGGACCTCGTCCTCTCGGACACATCTACGAATAATCAAATCAGGACCTGTGCAGAAAAGATCATGACCAACCCACGAGTAATTAGCACTCTGTGTAATAATTTTCCGCTTTCCATGAGGTGACAAATGAGACAATAAGTTCCTAGTAGCCAGATAGTTTTCCATATCTACAAACCATGGGGCATTGACCGAAAGGGAAAAAATATGATCATCTGGGAAACTATCATCTACAAGGATATCATCATCCTCATTCTTTATGCGGGAAAGAATGTCAGCTACTACATTATCCTTTCTAGGTTAGTCAAGCACAATAATATTAAATTCTTGCAATAACAAGAGCCACCTAGTTACTCAGCCATTATTTATAGGTTTATTCATGAAGAATCTAATGGTGGAATGGTCGGTGTGTACAAATACTTCATAACCTGTAATGTAATGACAAAATTTGTTAATAGCATGAACAACTGCCAAGAATTCCTTCTCGGTGACTGTGTAGTTCAACTCGAGAGGGGACAAGTTCTTGCTTATAAAATAAATGGCATAGGACTGTTGGTCTTATTTCTGCCCTAATACCCCTCCTATTGCGGTGTCCAAGGCATCAGTGGATATATGAAATGGGAGAGTCCAATTAGGCCCTCTAAGAACTGGTGCCACAAACAACTTAGCTTTCAGGGTTTCAAAGGCAGTTTGACACTGCCCAGTCCAAACAAAATCAACATCATTTATCAATAATCCAAACATAGGTGCAACAATATTTGTAAAACTTTCAATAAACCGCCTGTAATATCTGGCATCTCCAAGAAATATTCTCACCTCTTTTTGAGTCTTGAGGGGTGGAATTCTAATAATGACCTCAATCTTTGTAGGATCAACTTTTATTCCTTCAGATGAAACATGATGTCCTAGAACCACTCCTTTAGTTAGCAACATTTTTCATTTTTCATGACTTAGGGATAGGTTCATTTCCTGTCATCTGATGAGGAATTTTTCTAAGTTGTCTACGGCTTCCTGGTAAGTGTTTCCATAAACTGTGAAGTCATCCATGTAGACCTCCACACAATCATGAATAATATTGGCAAATATCCCTAATACTGCTCGTTGAAATGTGGCAGGAGTGTTACACAATCCAAATGGTAAGACCCTATAGTAATAGGTGCCCCAAGGACAAGTAAAGGTAGTCTTGTCCTGGTCCTCGGGTTCTATAAGAATCTGATTGTACCCACTGTAGCCATCTAGAAAGGAGAAATAATTCTTTCTGGACAAGGTATCTAGAACTTGGTCAATGAAAGGAAGAGGAAAGTAGTCTTTCAGGGTGGCTTTATTGAGTTCCCAGAAATCAAGACAAATTCTCCATTTCCCGATCACTTTCTTTGGAACCACTACTAGCAGGGATACCCAATTACTATCGGAGATGGGATAGATAAATCTAAAATTTAACAACTTTTGAATCTCCTCCTTGACTATATCCTTGAGTGTTGGGTTCATCCTTCTCTGGGGTTGCCTAATAGGTGTCACTTCCCCCTGGGTGTATATATGGAGGATGCATGTGTCAGGATGTATACCCTTCATGTCAGTGTATTCCTAGGCAAATGCTCCTGATTGTTCTTTAAGGATATCTACTAATTGTTTATGTTGGTCTGCATCTAGCCTAGAGTTTATATGTAAAAAATTCCCTGGACTAATCTCATAGGGCATAGTATAAGACATGGCAGACTCATCTATTTCAAAAATAAAAGATGTCGAAGGAAAAATGGATGGATCTAAGTGTTCTTGAAATTCTTCCCCAAACATGTACTCTAATTGGGGAAAAGACTGTGGAAAATCCACACATGTAATAGAAGAAATGAATTGGTTTAACACATTTTCTAGTGTATGCTCCTGATGTGCCCTTGCATGGTCACTAGGAAATACGGGTTCTTCCCAGTCTTCATTCTCGTATGGACGTTCAAGCCACCATAGATTCTCCATAATAGGTTGAGTTGGAGGGTAAATGGTGAACTTCTGGATAGAGAGACCATTTGATATGGTCATTTCTCCTTCTCTACAGCCAATAAATGCATTGGCTATGGCTAGCCAAGGTCTTCCCAAAATAACAGGATGGCCTCGGGTAGGATCCTTTGAATGAATGACAAGAAAATCTACAGGGTACTCCCATGAAGCTAAAGTAACCATGACATCATCTAAAATCCCTTCAGGTATAACCCTAGTCTTATTTGCTAATTCCAAAATGGTTGGGGTAGGCCGAAGAAGAGGTTGTAACTGTAATTGTTCCAAGGTAGTAGCGGTCATAACATTGATGGTTTCCCCTAGGTCTATGAGAGTGTTTCCGATGGAGACCTGCTTAATGGTTATGGTCATTATAGGGTTTCCTATATTCCCATAATTTGCTAGCTTTGGCTGCTCTGATATGTACTTAGAGAGTCCTCCTACCAAGTGTATTGTAGGAGGGTCCTTTTTCTTCCTACCTGGCTTCTTAATACACAATTATTTGACTACCTTACTACAGATTAGACTGTCTTTAATGGCTTGAAATAGGGGAATCTTGACAAAAATATTTTTCAATTCATTCAAAATGCCAAATTCTGGTTGGGTGGTAGGTTTCTCGATTACCAATCGGTCTGGATAAGGAGGGACCTTCATAATTTGTGAAGGTTCATTTTGGGGAAGCTTGAGTTCTTTATTCTTTGGGATAATAACATCTTCCCACCTAGTGTCATCTGTGGGTTGTTGGGTGGTTTCTTATTCTTCGTCTTCCTGGATGACTATTGAAGGTCTATGCCTATCTAGAAATTTTCCCGATCTTAGTTGCATTTCCTGTAATGTAACAGGAGTAATGACATATGTCAGGAAGGCCTGCATCTCAACATTGTTAATAGGTTGAGGGGGCTTATTATTGGGATTCGGCGCTGGCTGTGCCGGTAATAGTGTCGGTTTTGGGGAGCTTACATTTTGAAATTGGAGTGGTTGTTGTTGTGGGATATGAGGTAAAGGTGGTGGAACAAAACCTGGCAAAGGCTGTGGAGTGTTTGATGAGAATTGAGAATAAGGATGGTTGTACATAGGAATAGGTGGAGCTTGAGGATTTCCTTGGTTGTGTCCTCCCCTCCACCCTTGAATCCAAGGATGTTGGTACTGAGTAGACCAGTTTTGCCAACTTGGTGAGTTCCACTATTGCTGTTGATACTAGGGTGGAACTTGAGACTGTAGATCCAGGTATGTGGGTTGATTCCTAGGCTGCCATGGCCTCCTAGGTGAATAAGAAGACTCCCTAGGATATCCACTCCTATAGATGGATAATAAACTAGGCAATGATGGATATTTTTTAGTCACATGGTCTTCTGTATAGAAGCCACAAACTGAAATGTTATCTAATGGGCATTCCCTTGAGGAATGCTTCCTCCTGCATCTTGGGCAATATATGCTCATTGTTGCATTTTCCTCCTCCTGTTTCTTTTTGAGTTTAAGGGTATCCAATTGGGAACCTATTGTGCTTAATATGTTAGTATTGAATTTTTCTAAAAGGTTCCCTATCTCTTATCTCGTAATACCACCTAAACTAACTAGTTTTAAGTTTCTATTGTAAGGGTCCCGAACATTCTTTCTTGTTTTGGCTCTACTCCTTGAGTAGTTTTCACAAATTTCACATATTTCAGCAAATGGTTCATGAGATATGTCACCTGATGCCATCAGGTCAAGAACCTCTAGATATTCTTCTGAAATTTCCTTAAGGAAAAGAGCCCTAACTGCATCCTTCGGGAGGTCATGGTATTTTGACTTATGGGAGATATAACCAAATCTTTCCATATAGTCTTCAAGGGTCTCGTCTTCTAACTGTTGGACTTTAAATATGTCATTACGAGACTCTTTGGTCTTGCAGTAGTCTTGGTACTTATTAATAAATATGTCTTTCATGGATTCCCAAGACCTAATGTTGGATTCTCCCAATCCCATGAACCATCTTAATGCAGAGTCTTTAAGGGTGGCAGGAAAGAGTTTTAATTTATGGGCATCTTGTACATAGTTGTAGCTCCTGCAAAAGATGTCAAATTCAAATAGAAAGGTGTCTGGATCTTCACTGTTTTTACCACAAAAGGTAGGCAGTGCAGAGAGAGGAATATTCTTCATGTTGACATTCAGAGTGGTGTCTAAAATCGAAAACCCGAAGGTAGTTTCGGTTTGGTTTCCAGTTTCTTCTTCCTCTCCATGTATTACATTTTTATGGTCCTCTTGATCATCCATATTGGCTTGGTTTCCAAAAAGAGAGTACCTAAGTGGTTTTATCTTTGAAGAGAACAAGGTTTCCCTTTGATGAAAAGGTCTTCCTACTGATTGGATGTCTGGGACTCTACTCGAACCGGTTGAGATTATTGGTGCCAAATTTTTTGTGTTAATCTAAGAGATAATTACATTGGCTGAGCTACCAAACAAAAGATTCACCTGTTCAAAGTCTATGATATCTTTAAAACTAGGGTCCCCTGGTGGTGGTGTAAAAGAAAAGGTTGTATTGTTTGGTTTTGTGGAAGACTCGAGTGGTCTTGCCTCATGTCCTAGTATGATTGATGCTTCAATTTATTGTTCTATAGTGCTCCCTGTTTTAGTCCCTTCAGAGACTATTTTAGCTCTTTGGGTTGAGCTAGCTCCTGTTTTTCGGTATCAGTCTGCGGATTTTATAAGTGGAACGTTCCTTCCCCCAAAGAGATCGGAAGGAACCTTGGTTGAAAGGTCTAATTTTGATTTAATGTATCTACCTTGTGGGTCTCTAGGCCTATTCATGGAAGAAAGCAAAAACAAAAACAAAATGCTACCATTTGATTCCTAGGTCTATTCATGAAAGAAACAAAAGGAAAAAACTACTATTGGGTTTGGGGGAACCTGCTATAGTAGATGTGCAGGTTCTTACCTTTCATCTTAAAGTTCCCCCACCACCAAACTAATGATAAGGTCTAAGAATGATCTAATTCCTAATTACTTCTTACCTTAAGACAACTCCTTGACAACGACGCCAAAATGTTAGGTGTTTTATATGTACTAAAAAAGACACTAAACTACCCTCAATTAAATTGTCAACCTGGGGTAAGTAAACTTAGAGTTGTAGAAAAATATATTCCAAAGGTAAAAAGGTTGGTAGGAGTGTAGACTAACTAAGGAAAGAAGCTATCTAGGGCTAATCTAATCAAGAAAACCTATCTAATGAAAAAACCCTACTAAGAAAATTAAAACTAGGTAATCTAAGTACTTTTGGGCCATGGACTAATGGACAATTCCTAAGAAAGCGAATGAAAACTCTATGTAAAGCAAACTAGTTCATGACAGTAAGCAAAGGTAAACTACTAAGCATACTAAGCAAATGATGAAAGAAAATTACCTTTAACTTGCCAACCTACATTCAATGAGAAACTACCCTATGAAAGAAAATAAATAAGCAAGTAAGAAAAAACACCTATCTAACCTATTAAAGCAAATAGACAAGCAAGCAAAAACACCTAATTAACCTAATAAAGCAAATAGACAAGAAAGAAAAAGAACCTAACTAACCTATTAAAGCAAATAGACAAGCAAGAGAAAGCATAAAGCGAAAGACAAGTAAGCAACAACTTCTCATTGAAAAACTACCTAGCCTAAGAGGCAAGTGAACTAAATGTCTAATGAAAAACTATTTCTCTTGCATGAAAGGAAATTTAAATGCTCGATGCAATGCCTAAAAGGAAATCTATTCTATTGAAATCAAGAAAGACTATCAACTAAACTTATGAAAACAAGAAACTATCTTTTCTAACTTATGCAAGCAAGAAACTAACTTTAACCTATGAAACACTCAAATGTAATGATGGTGGTTGTGTGGATGCCTTCGGTGTTGATGGATGATATCTCGATGACACTTGAGAACAAAGGGCAATTCTAATGGTATAAGCTCAATACTACTTTCAATGACAAAATGAAAGGTGTGAAGTAAACAGTCCAATGAAAACTTAGCCATGATAAAAGTAATGTTAAATACCCTACATGTTCATGTATAAACCATCAACATCATGATGAGATCATCATTATATAATTAAGAAATTCAATTGCATCTTAATCTATGAAAGGAAATTGCATGAAAGGAAACTATACTATGTCTAGTTTAATCATTCAAGCTATGATAAGAAAATGATTGAAAACAAAAATTAAAAATATGATATTAAAATCTGAATTGACAATTACATTTAACCAATAACTAAGCAAGTGAAATCTATCTAAAATTGAAGTAAGCAAGCTATGATTCAAAAATTGGAAGCAAATCTATCCATCCATCAATCTTTGTCAGAAGAAACTCAGATTAAAACTATGCTCTGTTCTAATTAAAAATCTGTTCTAAGCTTGACTGTAAAAATATAAAAGAAAGCACAATTTATCATCTAACTACATGTGGGGTTAGTATAGTTAGAGAGAGACTTTCAAGCCTTTTCTAATCTATGAGATTAATGCATGTTAATACATCTCATCATTCTAACCTATAAAAGAGAAGCAAATCAGTTAAGCTACAACAAATTAATTAACTAAATAAAAATATGCATGTACAACAAATAAAGAAAGAGAAATTAAATTAAGAAATGCATAAATCAACATGAAGAGAGTTACCATATTGCCAATGCCCCCCCCAGGAAGTCGTGGTCACTCTCTAAAATCACACCATGACCTCAACAGGCCAAATTCACCATAAAAATCCAAAAACGCAGTTTTGGCACTATTCTGGCAATGTAAAACTAGAAACAGAGCAAAATCGGTTTTCTGGAAATTCTAATGCTTATGCTACTTGGTTAACAATCTAATGAGCATCCTATTGGTATTTATAAGCTTACAACCAAGGTGGCCGACCACAGGAGGGTCAAACCACCTCTAAATTTGGCAAATTACATTATATGCATCCATAACTAACAAAACAGAGGAACCCAATGATCGCCCTCTTTGGACAACTGAAATCGAGTTGTCTTGAGCTTAGTATCTAGAGGGGGCAATGACAAACAAAGCCCATGTGCTCGATTTTTCCACCATTGGTCGCCAATACCATAACCGCCAACTTGCCTTGCATTTGTGTGCAATACTGGGTGTCGGAACGAGTGTCGGATCAAGTACCGGAACACGTGCTAGATCAAGTGCTGGAACAAGTGTCGGACCAAGAAACATGGTGCATTTTTCCTTGTAACAACAGAAAAGCATGAATTAATGCTTGGAAACCATAAAATATGATAAATTAAACTTGATTGAATCACAAAACACGAATTATACGTACCTCATGCCGATTGTATCATTTTACCATAAAATTCTTTAAAAAGATCCTTTGAAAGATAAAAAAATGCATATATACATGGAAAAAAGTGTATAATAACGTCATAAAGATGATCATATCTTGGGCCCAACAATCATCTATGCTTATGTTTCAAAGCATATCTCTAGCAATTTCATGGCATCCTATACATTTCAATATGAATAGCGAAGCTCAAGAACCTTTCCCACCCACTCATCTATGAAACTTACATTGGTCATTAGTTTGGGCTCAGGAACATGTTGGTCCTTGACCACCTAGAATTTATTCTATGCATGGGTTGGACTTGGGGAGGCCTAATTTCTTAAGGGGCTCAAACCATTTTTGGGTGGCCACTCACTGTGTTTTCATCTTTCCCATGAATCATCTATGCCTATGTGTCAAAGCGTAGAACTAGGAATCACACCTCATCCCGTACATTGAAATATGCATATCAAACTCAAGAACCTTTCCCACCCACTCGCTTATGACACTTACATTGGTCATTAGTTTGGGATCGGGAACATGTTGGTCCTTGACCACTTGGAATTTCTTCTATGCATGGGCTTGACTTGGGGAGGGAATTATCCTTATGAAATGATCAACAATTCCAAGCTCTTGTACTAAGTATGCAACATGAGTCGCATGGAATTTGGATTCTCTTAGTGACCTGTGCATTCTGCACTCAGCTCTTTCGCTGTATACTCAACCTAATATGTGTAGATAATGAAACAAAGTATGTCATTTGAATTTTAAATACTCAATGTTTCTCTTTCTTCTTGCTGGAGGGTTAAAGACTCATGGTTCAATAAGGTTTTACCAAAATAACCCATAGGAATTGGTGTATTCAACCTTCGATTAAGGAATAAAGAAGGTATCACCTGACACCCCATGAGAATCACAGAGACCATTGGTCTTGTGTAGGGTGGGAAGGAAGAAAAAATATAGGAAACCTTCATGAACTTGTCATTCGTTCATTCATTCGTAGTGTGCAAAATAATATAACACATGGAGACATTGAAACCATAATCCATCATATGCATATCTAAAATACTCTTATAATTTATTCATTCATTCCATTAATTTAAGAGAGTAAGAAAAAATATGGTTGTATCCTTCTCAAGGTGCATTAGAATTCAACACAGAAATGAGCCATGCACTTAGATCTCGATCTACTTTCTCTCTAATGGATAACCCAACCAAACATGAAAATAAGTGAAGACTCACCATTACTCAAGCTCTCTCTTTTCTCAAAATACCATCTGTTACATATGCGCGTTCACCCCCCCATATATTTCAGGAGCATCAAAATCATTAAAAGCTTGTGAGTTCATCCACAACCTTGACCACGATTAGTCAGGTTGTTACACAATCAATTACAATTTTTTTTAATATATTATCGGATATGGATTGCACAAAACG
Source organism: Picea engelmannii (assembly GCA_009831015.1). Classification (NCBI taxonomy): domain Eukaryota; kingdom Viridiplantae; phylum Streptophyta; class Pinopsida; order Pinales; family Pinaceae; genus Picea; species Picea engelmannii. The sequence goes on along the minus strand of ML785671.1, from coordinate 228,035 downwards.
TATTTAAATCCCTGTAAATAGTATGATCCAAGTGGATATTGGTTGCCACCCACCTCTTCCAATTGGCTCACATACAGTTTTCATCTTGGCATTTTTTCTAGCTTTTCGGGTCATAAACTTTCGGGGTTGTTTTGAGGCCCTAAACAACGTTTTTTGGGCTCACCATAATCACACTACAAATAGAGTGAAATCAAATGTGTATTCCTTGGATATACCTTTCCAATGGCCTATCATGTGCCTAAAACAAAGATCGTATGCAAAAGTTATGGCCCTGGGAAGTTGGTGTACTGACTTACTGCATTGGGGCCCACATGACTTTTGGCACTTCATCTCTTAGGGTTAGGTTTTGGGATTTCAAGGGTTTTTTTATTTCTTCTTTAGGCTAAAAAGTCCTATATGCCTCATTGTAATGTGCTTAGATGAATGCGCATAGCTGCCACATCTCTTCTTAGAGATTAGCTACCACCATTCGAGCAAGATTGTTTGATTATGCATTTTACTGTTGAAACATATTTCCTTATTGAATAGAAATTAAGTTTCATTGTATATATATTATTGTTCTTTCTCTATATGTGTGAATGTTATAGATATGTGTTTCATTTCGCTTCGCTCATAAATCCATATTAGTGGTATCAGAGTGGTATGCTCTTGATTTGTTTCTCTGTGCATGTCCCCAATGAGGTCAGAGTATAAGAAGTTGGGACTCAAACCTGTTGAGCCTTTGCAATATTAGCCTCGCTGAACCCGATGGTCACGCATGTGGGAAGAAAAGAGAGACGACGGGGTAGGAAATCCCTTTAAACTATTTCTCAAGGAATCTCTTGTGCGACATAGGAACGAGATGATGGATACTTTTGCGTAAATCCTTTGACGATTGCCAACATGTGACATATATTCCTTGAGCAGAGGTGCTGCCCCCTTTAAGGTACAAATCAATTTTGATATTCCTATATTTTAAGATCAAATATATGCCAATGTTGTAGACAAATGTTTAAACCTTCTATAAGGGTATTTTTTTTTCCATAAATTTTCTGATAGAGAAAAGATAACATTTAAGCTCCTTAAGGTTGACCCCCATGTCAAATATTGGTGGGAGAATTTATGTGAGAAAAAGGAAACAAAGGGATCTACATTATTTGTAGTTGCACCCACTTGGGGTTCTTTTAGGGATGATATTAAGGAAAAATACTACCTATTGTAAGTTATGACAACTTATATACAAGATGGACCACAATGTGACAGGAAAGGGACAAAACAGTGCCAGAGTTCACCAATGTATTCGATACCTTGTGCACCAAGTTTGATATCAAAGACTATGAGAGAAATATAGTGCTCAAGTAATATGGTGGTATTCATAGATGTATCTAGACAAAAATGGATTTTTTGGACATCTCTTCCTTGGGCCCAGCCTATAGATATGCTATCAAAATCGAGCAGAAGATTAAACAAAATATGCGGTCATTTGGGTCTGCAAACCCCTCACAGCAGAATCACAGAAAAGGAAACCCCAACTCGTAGAAAAAAGGGTAGAGAAAGGATGGATAGCCTCAGGACAATAAGTCTAAATTGAAAACAAAGAAGGACAACGAGAAGACAAATAAAGACACAGGGAAGTGGTGTGAGTTCCAAAATATCCCCTAGCATAACACCGATGAATGATTCTCAAAGAATTCATTGGTGGCCGAGGTGAAATCCTATGAATTAGATGTGGGATCTGACTCTAAGTCAGAACCAGAAAAAGGAAGACAGATCATTAACATAGAACCCAATGCCACCATTTCTACCACCAAGGTCTGACCTGGTGAACCTAATGAACTAGAGGAAGTTGAGCATCTCTTTCATTCACAGATGTGGGTGAAGGGTGCTCCACTGCACTTCATCATTGATAGTGGTATCCAGAAGAACCTCATATTAGTGGAGGTCATCAAGCGGTCGACACTGCCAATAACACAACACCCACAGTCGTACACCATCGGATGGCTCCACCAAGGAAGCAATCTTTGCGTCAACCAATAGTGTCACTTTCCCTATGACATCAATCCATTCAAAGATGAGGTATTGTGTGATGTCGGCTCCTTTGAATTTTGTGATGTTATTTTGGGCCAACCTTATTTATGGAAACATCATGTTGTATATGAGTCTAGGCCTCATAGTGTTATTATTACTTTGGAAAAGAAATTGCACAGGATACCTGTGGCAGTCCCACATACTGCCATTTCCTTGATCTCTTCCAAGAAATGCAGGAAGGTCATCTTTCAGACCGAGAAGTTTTATTCTTCTTGATTCACACTCAAAGTGAGTGGAAGGTTTCAACGAAGTTCATGGCCTTAGCAACAAGTCTCTCCACGCAGTAGAAGCAAATGGATAATATTGTGGAAGAATACAAAGACATCTTCTTCTAACCCAATGGGGTACCTCTGCACTTCTAGGTCAAGCACTCAATCGATCTGACCCCTGAAGCACCGCTACGCGCCAAATCCAAGAGCTTCTTGAAAAGGGACACATTCGACCAAAATCATCACCTTGTGGAAGCCCAGACATTATTTTCCAGAAGAAATACGAGACTTGGAGACTCTACATTAATTATCGAGACCTAAATAAAATCACAGTCAGGACTTGGTACCTAATTCCCCGAATTGACGATATCCTTGACCAACTCAAGGGGGAAAAATACTTCAGTAAGATTGATCTAAAGTTCGTCTAACACTAGGTCCCAATAGAGCAGACCGATGTATGGAATATTTCCTTCAAGTGCAAAGAAGGTCTTTTCAAATGGTTGGTCATGCCCTTTGGCTTGAAAAATTCCCCAACAACTTTCATGAGGATGATGGATGATACCTTGCATCCTTTCACCAATTCTTTTGTGGTGGTTTATTTGGATGACATCCTCATCTTCAACAAGAGTTGGGTGGAACACTTGCCTCATATTCAATAGGTTCTGCACACTCTCCAGCAACAAAAGTTGTATGAAAATTTGGAAAAATGCTCCTTTGGCATGAATAGGGTCTAGTACCTAGGCTACCTTATTGATGAGCATGGGGTGCATGTCGATCCATCCAAGATCCAGTTCATCTGTGAATGGACAACCCCAACCATAGTCACTGAGCTTAGAATCTTCTTAGGCCTTACGAATTTCTATCACATGTTTGTGTTGGGATTCTCCCACATCTCATGGGCCTTTAGCTAATTGACCAGGGGTGGTGGAAAGGAAAAATTCATGTGGGTCCAATCACAACAAAAGGAGTTCGATGATTTGAAACAACGCTTGTGCTTATCCTTGATGCTCTCATTACCCGACCTACAACATCATTTTGAGATTGAGACAGATGTTTCAGACTATGTTGTGGGCATAGTTCTCACTCAACATGGACATCCCATGGCCTATCATAGTGAGATGCTATTAGATATTGTCTCTAAGTACCCCACTTACAAAAAATAAATGTACTCTATTGTACAATCCTACCTCCATTGGAGGCATTACATTCTTAGGAAGGAGACAATCATCCATATTGATCATAAGCCTATGCAGTTCATGTAGACACAAGGAAAATTATAGAATGACCACCATCAGAAGTGGTCCACATATTTGCAACATTTCCATTTCAACATCAAGTATAAGACAGGGAGCACCAAATGCATCGCTGACTGAACCAGTCGAGGTCCAGTTGTGACACTAACCACAGTGCTACACTCATGTGGACATGAGACCTCCAGGTGGTCGCAACTCTATGAGAGAGATCCTGACTTTGCCCCTACCTACCATATTTCGGGAACAAACACAGTTGTCACTGATTTCCATGTTAAGGATGGGTTGTTGTGCAATATGGGCCATCTCTGAGTCCCATCAAGTGAGCAAGAAAATTTGATTAGGGAAGCTCACTATAATCGGGTGGCATGAAACTTCGATGTAGAAAAGAATGTGGCAGTGTTACAAAAAAATTTCTCTTGGCCGAAACTTCGACAGGATTTCAACAAGTATATAAGGTCTTGCATGGCCTACACCAATGCCAAACTGACCATTAAGAAACAAGGCATGTACACCCCTCTTCCTACTCTTGACAGGACCTGGGAATCCCTCTCAATGTACTACATGTCAGGCCTTCCTTCAACCAAGTAGGGAAATGCCTATGTTTTCGTGGTTGTTGATCGATTTTCCAAGATGACGATTCTAGCCTCCTGCAAGAAGAGCATCACAGTGGAGGCCATTGCCAAGCTCTTCTTCGAACGAGTGTGGGTACATTTTGGGATACCAAAAACCATTGTCTCTGATTGGGACAAATGGTTCCTCAACACATTTTGGTTGAGACTTTGGTCACGACTCGACACTGAGCTCACCAAATCTAGATCCTTCTATCCCCAAACCAAGGTCGTCAACAGGATGATCATGCATATCTTGTGCATGTACAATTCCAAGAATCTATGCACATGGGATGAGAGTCTTCCCTATGTTCAACATAGTTTCAACAGATCCATACGTAGCACAACTGACCACAACCCCTTTCATGTGGGGTTGGGATTTCAACTATTAGGTACCATGGATGTTGCACTACCCCTTTCATCCACACAAGAATAATTGTTCCATTCTCAAACCAAAGATGACAAATCCATCCAAATCATTGAATGAATCCATCACATCCACCAACAAGTTCAAGATATTTTTCAAAATTCCAAAGGGGGTATTATTGATCTAGATGGATATTGGTGGCCAACCACCTCTTCCAATGGTATCACATGCAATTTTCATCTTGGTGGTTTGTTTCTAGCTTTTCGGGTCATAAACTTTCGGGGTCGTTTTGAGGCCCTAAACAACATTTTTTGGGCTCACCCCTATCAAATTATACAAAAGATTATAGTGTGCTAGAAAAATGTGGTGTCCTCGAATAGAAGTTTCCAATGGGCTATCGTGCACCTGAAATGAAGATTGTATGCAAAAGTTACGACCCCGAGAAGTTGATGTACCAACTTACCCCATCGGGGCCCACATGACTTTTGGCACTTCATCTCCTAGGGTTATTTTTTTGGATGTCTATAGTTTTTTTTATTTCTTCTTGATGCTAAAAAGGCCTAAAGGCCTTATTTTAATGTGCTCAGAAGAATACGCATAGTCACCACATCTCTTCTTAGAGATTAGCTACCACCATTCGAGCAAGATTGTTTGATTATGTATTTTACAATTGCAACAAATTTTTTTATTGAATAGAAGTTAAGTTTCACTGTATCTCTATTATTGTTCTCTGTATATCTGTGTGAATGTTATAGATCTATGTTTCATTTTGTTTCGCTCATAAATCCAAATCATAGTACAAAGTGGGTTGAAGCACATAGTGAAAAAATGGGCTGACATGCATAGTACAAAATATGTTGGCGCGCACAATAAATTCTTGGCTAGCACAAACTTTGAAACTTGGTGCCACGTAGTGCATATTCTTGAGCATGCACAAAATGTTGACTTGTGGTGCATGAGCAATTTTAAAACCTTAGATTCCAACAACATAAATGATATGTTGGATGATACTATATATAGGGATAATTTTAAGGATGAAAATTGATCTTATAATGTGGAAATACTAGCAAATCTTACTAGTCCTTAATATGCAAACTGTAAAATGTTTGGCGATTTTTTTTTTTAAAATTCAAATTTCTAAGGATTATATATAGTTTTTATAAACGGAATTGACAATTTTTAAGGTAAAATAATTTTATCTTATAGAGTTTGGGAAAATCATTTTTAGAAAAAAAGGAAATTGTGAATCTTTTTCTAGAAAAAAGCATGGGAAAAAAATCCCATGGGTGAAATTAAGGGCCTAAAATTTTCCCTGACTATATATGATATTCCATTTTTTTTTGTATATTATGAAAATGATTCATAATGGATCATTATATAATTTTCCATCCATCTTGGTACTTTATGGGTGGAAAAATTAGAGGAATTGGCTTGTATGGCCCATTTTAGTGGCAAGTCCCATTTTGGAAATTTTCGACCTGGAACATTCTAGAGACATTTTGAGGCATCAAACAACACTTTTTGGGGTTAAAAATTTGTCATCATAACTATTATCCTTTTGACATTGTTCTACACATCAAGACCTTTCCAACAATGAAAAAATCACCTCAATCAGAGCTTGTATGTAGAGTTTATGCCTCCCACAAGTTGATCTATCTTGTTGACCATCATGGTAACAAGTGGATGCCACATCAACCCCCATTACTGACACATGTGAGGCTAGCCATGTGTGGAATTTAAAGAAGATTCTAGAAGGTGAAAAACATAACACTAATTAAGGGTTGAGGCATGCAAAAACCTTAAACGTATATGACTATCAGGTTATATTAAATATTGGGCCACTAGGGGGAGAAAGAGTTCGATTCTTTAGCATTGTACTTGTTCCATAGTTGAGAAGATCATATAGGAGTGTGATTTGAGAGCTTAACAGAAGAGTAAGAACATTTTTTAGCGTCCATTTAGGCCACAGTGCCTAAGATAACTCAATATTGAGTGTTTATTTCTTTGTATTTGCATTTTCACAACTAAAGAAAAGATAGTAGAGCATAGGCCTCACCTTGTAGTTCGATTTTCTCCCATATTGAATTTTCTAGGATACAGCTTATGTTTATTTGTATAGATGGTGTGTTCTTTTGTTTGTTTGTTCTTTCATTTTTATATTTAATTTATTTTCATAAATTTGAGAAATAAGATAGTGCTAATAAATCTAAGATCTAAAGATGAATTTTGTTTGCAATAGAATTTTGTGTTTAATTAATAATAAATCTAAAAGGTTATAATATTCATGTAGATGTTGTGTGTTGATTATTGATACCATTGTAACATTTTGAATTTATTTCCTTTACATTAAAAGTTCCATAATTTATGGACATGGATTTTCAAATTAAAAATAAGGAAAGGTTTCGGATATCTTCATATTTTGATTGTGTTAATAAAAGTTGAATTTTGATTGTGTTAATAAAAGTTGAATTTTGATTTCCATTGTAATGTGATATTTGTTTTAATAATAAATCAAAAATATTATAATATTATTGTAAATGTATGTTGATCATTGATGACAATGTAACCTTTTCAACTTATTTCATAATTATTATACGCTAATGTGGATTCTATAAAAATTAGAAGAGGGAAGGTTCACCTTCAGTGGATGATTGTGTGTTTTCAATCGGTAAGGTTCATCTTCAATGGATATTGGGTGTTTTGATGTTTTGATTGTGTTGGTAAAGTTTAAATTTTGTTTACAAATGTATTTTGAATTGATTTTTATTGTATTATAATATTAGTGGAGATGTGTATTGATCATTAACATATATATAATTAAAAATAAGGGAAGGTTATGTTTAATATATATTGAATATTTTGAATTTTCATATTTTGATTATGTTAATAAAATTGAATTTTATTTACAATTATATTTTGATTTTTATTAGAAAAAAATAATAATATTAATTTTATTAATTTACTTAAATTATTTTGATATTTTTAAATTATTTATGGTTAATATTTTTAATTTTTCTTTATTATTTTTTTTAATAAAATCTTATATATTTTATTATTATTTAGTTAAATAATATAATTTTGATTTTTATTAGAAAAAAAAATACTATTAATTTTATTAATTTACTTAAACTATTTTGATATTCTTAAATTACTTATGGTTAGTATTTTTAATTTTTCTTTATTATTTTTTTTAATAAAATCTTATATATTTTATTATTATTTAGTTAAATAATATAACGTTGAATAGAAATGATAGTTGATTGTTATTGCATAAGTTGTTGGGTACTAATATATATGGGGCATTGCAAGTTTTCTTATATTTTATCATACTTGTGTAAAAATGAGTTTAAAATTGAGCGATGTGTAGAGGAAGAAAAAGTTCTCCCATTTTTATCCTTACTCTTTTTTATTTACATAACGTAATAATAAATTAAAATATTACAATAAATAAAAAATATTAATGTAGATCTATATTGTCTATTAATATTTTATCATTTATAACGTAATAATAAATTAAAATATTACAATAAATCAAAAATATTAATGTAGATCTATATTGTCTATTAATATTTTATCATCTAGAGGATATTCTTGAATATTCATAAATGTTATAAGTAATTGTGCATTTTAAAAATTAAAAGTAAGGAAAGGTTCCTTTTCTATTAAAAAATGAGAATCTTTAGTATAATCTCATTTTATTATAAATTATGAACTAGATAAAAAATATTGCATTCTAAGGTTTATGGTTTTTTTTTGTTTTTAATATTGATCTTGAGAAGTTAAGAAAGTTGTAATTGATTTTAATGGACTAATAAAACCTTTTTATTTTTTTAATGGAAAGGTATAAAGGTTACTTTAAAGATGGTTATATATTTTGAATATTAGATTTGCTATTGGTTATTATGTTTTTTTATATAGTCTTTATAATAGTTTTTATAATGGTAAAATGGTTAATGAAGTACATGCAAAGAACTATTCATAGAAAAATTTAGATTAGAGTTTCTTTTGTGTTTACATGTTTTTGTTTATGTATGGGAAAACACAATTGCCACAAGGGAGTGTTGTCTCCTACTAATATAATGCTTGATTTGGTTGTCGTGTGAGTATGCATGTTACATGAGCTTCCCCCATTTATTTGATTAAAAAAAATAAAAAACTTTCACTAATAGTATTACACAATACCACTTCCACATACCTTCCTAAAACAATGTTGATCAATAAGTTGGATACACCTAAAATATTTGCATCTTGGAAATGTTTCTTTGACATAAATATCTCTTTATATTGAACTATTTTCCACTAAGACATTGTAAGTGCTCTTCTAAACATAGATTAGACTCCATAGAGATGAGAATAATAAATTAGTATACTCTGTAGAGACGATAATCTAGGCAAGTAGACTTGTACAAACAATTATTAGACAAATAAGTATTACTTATGTTCAATGTCGATGTTGATCAATGTTGACTCCATAAAAATAAGAACCTAGAATGTAGGCTTGTGCATAGCCATTATACATAGAAGTTATATTTAAATCCAATCTTGGAACACACACTTCATTAGAAAAATATTTAGACCATCTGGTGGATCTATGAGTATGACTCCCCTAAGTTTATGTTGATTTTTCTAATTTCTAGATATGATAATTATTACATTATGATTTCAAACAGATTTCAATGCCATTGTATCATAGAATAATTACAGACTGAAAATATCAATTGAAATAAAACTATAGTGGAAATAACAAAATCATAGAGAGATAGCCATGCACAATAGACACAAGATTTATCCTGGGAAAACCCAAGCTCGGGAGAAAAAACCAACAAACTTTTATCTAGAAGAAATTTAATCTAAGTTCACAAATACATCACTAGAAAATGAAGAACCCAACATATAGAAGGTTGTGCCCTAGAATGAGGAACATCCCTCAAGGCTAGTGAACCACTAGAAAAAGATAACACACCTCAAAATTTGCGCAACTAGAAACTGCAACTGCAACTAGAAGTCACCTTATTTTACTGGCAAGGTCGACTTGTCATTTTTGTCCTTTAGCTTTATTTTATTATTTTTGTTGCTTTTACAAGTGTTTCTTCAATACTTGAATGGCACCGACTCAATCTTCTTGTATTATTTATTCTTCTTGTACTTTCTGGATTCTTCTTCAATGACTTCTTTCTATTTTCTTATCGAGAATGAATGCATGAAGTCACAAAACTTAAACACTCCCTCTCGATGAGGGAGACATTATTCATACTTGGATTTATTTTGTCACAAAAAAGTTTCTTCATGAGCCATGTTGATGATCCATCTCCACACAACTGTGTATAACACCTTGGTTCTCAATGAAGACCACACTTGGACCATTCACCTCCACAAGTACACCCTTGTGACTGAATTTCACCATAGGTAAATCCTTATGAGTGAATCTTCCATTCTTCGCTAGTTAAACTACCAATCCTAGGAGAATGATGTTCGATGCTATCTAACACATGGAAGCACCTTAAGCACCTTGAGTCCACAGGTAAACTTATGTAAGAAAGTAATACACTTGGGCCCATTTAACCTATAAGTAAATGTATCCTTCTCCCTAGGCCATATCTAGGAGAAGGTCTTCCCGATACTTACCTGGGCCACTCACCACCACAAGTACACCCTTTTGAATGAATGTCACTTACAGGTAAACTCTTGTACGTGAATCTATCATTCTTCACTGGTTAAACTACCAATCCTTGGAGAATGATGCCTGATGAAACCGCACACTGGAGGAACACTAACACATCGAGTCTTTTGTCCTTTGAGGACTACGCCTAGGCCATTCACCACAGGTACACCCCTGTGAGTGAATGTCTACCCAATGTTTCCTCATGGAGAACCATCAACACCTCAAGTATTCCTTCCTTCAAATACTATACCAGGGCCATTCCCCATTGGTCAAATAACCATGAACAATCCTGAGAGAATGTATTCTTGATGCTGCTCAAACATCAACACTCCCTCTCAACAAGGGAGACATTCTACATCATGCCATGATTATCCCTAAATTAAACAAACTTTTCCCTGGATAGAGGCTTGGTGAGAATGTCCACAATCTTCTCATATGTGGATTTGTACTAGAGCTTCACTGCTCCCTTATGCATCATGTCTTGGATGATCCACAATCTTCTCATTTGTTGATATGTACTAGAGCTTCACTTCTCCCTTCTGCATCATGTCTCAGATGAAGTTATATTTGATCTCAATCTCCTGATCAAATAGTCTTGTAGGAAGTTTCTAAAGCCACACTGCTTCATGACTTGTGAAATTGGTTGCGATACACAATGTCTTTGTTGTATTGAGTGCTACAAAAACCTACTTCCTTCTTATCTTAGAAATCATAAGTGATCTCAAGATGAAGTAGCTCCCTGAGGTGATCAATCTGTCTACTACACTCCCTGCCCAATTAAAAATATATATATCCCTACAGCCTCACTTTACCACCTGAGACAAACCATATCCAATTGTACCATGCTGGTACCTCAGCACATGCTTCACTGCAACCCAATGGACTTTCCTTGGCTTCAACAAAACACTGGCTCAGGGTGATCTCTGCAAAGAAAATATCTAGCCTGGTGTTAACCAGGTACACCAAGGATCCAATCAGTTGCATGTACGTCGTGGGATCCACCAAATAGGAATATGAAGCAGAAACACTCAACTTCTTCATATTTGTATCCATAGGTTTAACGACCCCAATCGCTACGACCACATGCGATGCATATCCAGTGCAATTTTATTTTTCTTTTATGTTTTATCAACATTAGCTAACAAGAATCAAGGTGCATTTTGGTCTATTAATAGTTTTGTTTCAAAGCCAACTATTTTTCTTTTTATTTCAATAAACGATGTTTTGATTTTCTTTTGCAAAACTCCATTAACACTCTTGGTTCATTTCCATGTCTCTATTCTTTAATCTAAGATTAATTTATTTGCTCGTCATTTATTAATGTCCATGCTATGTATAATCTGTGTTGCCTTACACAAATCCTTAATAGTCGCCTACACCATAGGACACTAAATGATTCAATGCCAACTACTCTATTGGTTGATTGTTTTTGGTGGTTGACTATAATGAAATTGGTTTGTAACATGTTGAACTATTCAGTAGATTAATGTATACATCTTATATAAGTGAATTCTCATGGAAATTAGTGAAACTTCTTGAATCATTATTATTAAAACATAAATCCAAACTTCGCTTAATTATCCTAATTTTCCTCATTAACAAAGACTCTTAGGAGCTCTTTCCTTGGTGCGGTTACAGTTACTTCTTTTACATTGCTTATTTTAACAATTTTAAGATTATAATAATTAGGCATATTTTGCACTCAAAAGTTTCACTTAATCCCCTTTATGTAATGCTAGGAAGTCCAAGGACTATGTCCTTCTGGGATGCATTCAAATACTACAACAATCAACTATTTCATCAAAATAGAGATAATTAAGTTTTTATTTTCTCTCCTTTTTTTATTTCTTTTATCATCTATTTGTATTTAGTCAACCCATCTGGGTAAAATATAAAACAGTAAGGTTTAAATGGATGATTAAATGGTGTTCCTTAAAAATAAGTATGATTATAATGGATGAGTTATACAAAAATTTATTCTCAAGCTTTTTGAAACATTGTTAAAATTTTGATATTCTTTTTACACATTATTAAAATTACTTGTACAACTGATGATTGAGATCTGAAGATTTTGAGCAAAAAATAAACCGCCAGTTTCCGGTAAAACCCAATCGGGAAAAGGCCACAGTTTTTTAAACAAGATTAAGATGACACATGTTCAAGGATGACAAGCATCAAAACTTCGGGCGTTTCTGAAAGTCATCAAACTCTCCTCCTTTCCCTCTCAAATGTTTAACCTCACCTCTATAACGACTACCTGAAGACTGAGAATATAATTTAAGTTTTTGATTTCCTCTCAGAATATCTGGATCATTTGTACATTCTAGTTTGAATACAAGAACCAAGGATGGCAATGTTTGCAAGGAATCATTTCTTCGAGGATGAATATGAAGAGAGGCCAGAGGAGCCCCATCATTACGGACTCACAGAAATCAGAGCCCCCGGTTAATCTATTCTTATTCATAAAATAACAAAATAATTAAAAACAAAAATCGAATTTAACCAGATGGTTAATCTTGAGTAAATATAACTTTATACGGCAAGATGAGAGCCATAAGATACATGCCCAAGCATTAGGAAAAAATCATTTTTACAGTAAATCATTTTTTAAAAATGTGATACAACAAGAGGAGAGCCATATAATTATACTGAATTGTTGTCTTTACAAAAACACTTTCATTCCCACACAGATGAATTCGTTGTCATTTAAAAACGTTGTCCCATAAGCATTTCTACCTAAATAATAATGGTTGTCAACAATAGGTTATCTATCAAGAATCATTTAAGGAAAACTCTGGGTAGACATTGCTGAGTAATAAAGGCGAATGCACCCTAACTGTGTAAAACTGAAATCATTAGTTATCTGGAAAATAAAATAGTTACACGATGCATATAAATTACTGTCAAACAGTCAACATAATTCGTTGTCAAAACTGGAACAATATGATGTGCTCTTTAATAAACAATGTAAACAATTAATTTCACTGTTGTCTATCAACACCCTAAATTTGCTACTATCTATTACACATTAAGTGTTGGCAACACAGATCTAAAAATGACTCACACACAGTCATTTATTAGATAAAAACATTGTTACCCCTAAAACGCATCCATTAGATAAAAATCCTATCACTAGTTAAAACAAAGTCACATGGTCATAAAACGTAGTCATACAGTCATAATGTGATTACAAACAAGATTACAAAATCATAAACACAGTCATTCCCATAAAAACGAATTCACAATTATAAAAGGTTGTCATAATGAAATTATAAAAATGAATTCACACTTATAAAACACAGTCATTAAAGGTGTGAATTCGCTACCATTAAAAGGGTAAAAGAAATGCGGTCGATGACTCCAGGGAGAACACCGAAGGCAGTAGAAGATCGCATTAAGAAACAATCAAACGCAGGAATCAATCATGCATAAGGAAGCACAAGACAAATTGTTCAACCATGAATCAATCAACACAGAGATATTAAGGGTAGATGGCTGGGAAAAAATATCCTTTGCTCATCATCCATACACAAAAAAGAAGGGCATTAGAATCTGTAGGTCTATTAACATCAAAGTGATGAACGTTGATTCGTCTCCTGACCGATTGCTCAAGCATGGACTAATGATCTAGGGATAAGGATGGAAGATAAAGCACAATTTCTTCATAATACTCAATAAAACAAAACAAAACAGTCATAGCAATCAGGGATTGGGTTCCCAAGGAAATTAATTCAAAAGCAACGAGCGTAAAGCTATGATGAATTTAAGTTCTTGATTAAAAACGTTGAGTAAAACACAATTCTTTACACAATAGAAGTACATTAATGAAAGCGCAATAAAAATAATAATATACCATTCAAATAAATGCATGTGTACCATAGCCCAAGGTGACCATCTCTCGCTTGCCGACCGATGTGACTTCACTGGTACCTCCCAGCCAACGCTATGTGTACTCTTCTTCCCCCTGAGCCACCCAAGCCACAAATGGGCCACACACACTAAACCAAGAATAATTAGCACCCAGCTCGCCTCGCAAGGTCGAGATACCACTCGTTACCCAAGCTAGGTATCCCAACTCCCACAAGATAAGTCATTCAAGAAAAAAATTCTGCAGCATAACATTATGCATAAAGATCCCCCCTATGGTCCTCCTCCTCCATCATTTTTATAGAGTTTCTAAGTGATTTATTTCCCAAATTCCCATTTAAATTATTTTTCATTAATTTAATTCAGAAAAAACTCCCCCGTACACATGTCACCCATCCCCCTAGTTGCACCAGAAATTAATTTCATTGATTATTTAATTATTCCTATTTACCTCACCCACCTAAAAGCATTCCTAAAATTGCTCCTTGGTGTCCCCATACTCCCTTACACATTTTAAATGACTTACGCCCTTAATAAATTCCTAGTTGAGTTCATTATTAGAAAGTTTTTAAAGGCAATATTCCTTACTAAGTTAGTCATTCAGGATTTTCCTTACGTTTCCCCTTTTTCTTTATGTTTTCTCTTTTCCCCTTAGTTTCCTATTTCTTTTAAGTTTCCCTCTTTTCCCTTTTTATCTAAAATTCAAATTAGCAAGTGTATAAAAACTACCTCTTTCTCTTTTTAATTAATAAAATTTAATTAGCATATGTAGAAAAACAATCATTTCTTTTTAAAAAAATTTAACCCCCCAAAGTAATTTTAATAAATTAATTGAATTTCTTACCCCTTTCTTGTCACATGTTTAATTATGATTATTCTTTTTTTTTTTTTTTTTACCACAAGTATCACTTAGACCTAGATTTTAATTTCCCAGGTTGGGCGACATTTTTATTAGGGAAATTGTTTTTAAATGTTACTTATCACGTCATTCATTTTAAGGCCAACTAGGTTTATTCACTTACCCGTTGAAATCGCAATGTGTCCTTCAGGATGCACTAGGTGCTCCAAGGGTGCCACTTTACTTTTTTTGTTTTCCTTGCATGGCGTGCCCTTCAGGATGCACTATGTGCTCCAAGGGTTCCACTCGCCCAATTCCATTTTCCTTGCACGACGTTCCCTTCAGGACGCACTACGTGCTCCAAGAGTTCCACTCGCCTCTTTCCATTTTCCTTGCGTGACATGCCCTTCAGGACGCACTACATGCTCCAAGGGTGCCACTCTCCTCTTGATTGACTTGGTAGACATCAAAAACCCCAGGAGGAAATACTCTGCCAGGTGATCTTGTGGAAGAATAAGGGCCTCTAAGGAATAAGGCCCCTTCCTTATTGCACGCCCCTTAGAATCATTGTGAGCGACTATCACAGTCTGCCCTCATGAAATCGTGGGTCTTCTCGAACTAGGTAATCGTTAACCTATAGTTCGAGCCACACCGAGAGTTATAGTAGGCTGTGGCAGGGTTGTTGTCCACACCTCTCCCTCAATGTCGTCGGTTGTCATGCGTGATCCCTCTACTCCACATGTGAGTCTGGTCGACAAGATATCATCATCCTGCATCATCAATGAATCATGCTAGCAAAATGATCAATCATAATAACATCTAATCAGATGTACACATGTCATATCTACAACAATGAAAACCGAATAGTCCACTCCCCGACTCAATTCGGGGTCCAAGGGGTTTCATTGATGCCTTTAAATCCTCGAGGTATAAATTCCTACACACTCAGGATAATCGAGTCAATAGCACCTATCTATGTCAATAAAACAAATAACATGTCATCATATCCATAATGCCTTATAATCGTAATCAAACACCCAATAGTATAATAATTTGGATCACTTGCAAGAAAGTGTCCTCAAAGAATAAATTCGCTTAGTGCGCGCAAGAGCGGGATGTTACATACACCCCCTCTTGGTCTAAACTTCATCCTGAAGTTTCAAAGTATATAAGTGTCAAAATAATGTGTATCAAAATATCATAAGTCTATCTATCCAACAAAAATGGAAAATGATGGTGCATATCATATGTGTCCTCCCAAGTCATTGAGTGTGGACTATAGTTGTCCCATTGGACCTTGACCTGATATATTGTTCGACGTCGTAGCTGACAAATGTGATGATCCAAGATGCGGATCGTCTCAGCCATGAGCTTAGCCTCGTCCGATACCTGTAAGGAACTCATGTCAATAACATGTATTGGATCACTAATATAATGTCTCAAAACAGATATGTGAAAAACATCGTGCATACGCCTCAAAGAATCAGGCAAGGCTAGTCTATAGGCCATGGGACCCTTGCTCTCCAAAATCTCGAAAGGTTGCATGAACTTAGGAGAGATTTTAGCTCCCTTTCCAAACTTGATATAACTCTTATGCAGTTTTACCTGCAAGAAGACTTGATCACCAACTTCGTAACTACGGTCGACACGACACGCATCGACATAAATCTTCTGCCCAAGAATCTCCTTGACACTTGATGTAACATCCCCACTATAATCCCCAGATTAATTAATGTTTGTGTAGATATAATGTGTGGCTATGACCAAAGAAATGTAATATGCTAATGGTATTTCTATGTTTTAATAATAAAACGTGATGTCAACTGCTAAGGGGACATGGACAAGAGATGGGGGATGAATTAATCCACAAGAGAGGGGAGTGTCTAGGATAATGGCCAAGAGGGGTCCAAGGAGGAATTACCCATGTATATTAATTCAACCCATTTTCCTAAATTTTTTATTTGTGTATGAACCTTCCCATTTTTTATTGGATGTTCTCAAATACAATCATTGAATACATGTAAGAGGGTGGGTGTGAGTGGTCACATCCCAAAGTTATTTGGTACATGGGAGTTGAGTACAATCAACTTGGGGAAGAGTGTGAGTCAAGAAATGCAATCCAAAGGGAGGAAATTCGTATGGGTTGGAACAATATGTTTTTGGACAGTCGATGTGGTGCATGAGAAGAAAGTAGAGAGAAAAATATAGAGATTGGAGTTGGTACATCCATGGAGGGTGAATTCTAGAGAAAATTGGAGCGTTTTTGGAGCTGAAAATTCAAGAGACAGGTTTTCAGGCCTGAAGAGTGAACTCTGGTGTGATTTTCACTAAATCAACAAGTATTTGTTTTGTTTTGTTGGTAGTTTTCCTAACAACAAGTTCCATTGAGTTCTCAGTTGAGAGATTCCTAGCTACCTGTGCCAGAGAGACCTTGATAAAAGAATGGCACATTCTTTGGGTTAATCCTAATAAACGGATGGTACATCCCTTGGGTTATCCCTAATAAATGAAATGTGCATTCCTTGGGTTGGAAAGGAAAAGAGGAAGAGAGCTGATGGAGAACCAGGATAGTTGTAGGAGAATATCAACTGGGTTGTGAGTTTTATGAGCTGTGAATGGGCTGTGAGTGACCAACTTCTTTTGTGGATTACTAGCCTCAACTCAGGGGTGACTGGTTGTTGAGATTTGGAACAATCAATCTATGGTTGGGTGTATCATTCATCCCAAGAAACTGGTTGCACAAACGTTTTTACACGATAAGTGTTTTGTCTTACTTTTGTATAAATTTATGTGTTTATTTTTTGTGCATCAACTCTGTGTAAATGAGAATGATTTATATGTTGTTGTAATGAGTTGTTTAGCTGCATTTCATGTTGATAATTAGCATGTTGTAAATGCTTCTATTTTATGGTTGTATACAATAGCTAAATATGTTCTAGTTCATAGTTGTAAGCTATAGGAAATGAGTTGATTGTAAATGAATTAAATTAGTTGGAAATAATTTCATTTTTATGTATATTCTACATCGTAATGTCCCTTGGTTGGTATGGGGAATGTTACATTCTGGTATAATATCTTCTTTTTCAAACATCGGAATTGTATAGGCTCAAACCATAGTGAATTAGTGAAATCCGATATTGTAGATTCTGCCTGTGATCGATTTGTATAAAACACTAAGAATTTAGAGAGAAATCCCCAAATCCATGGAAACAATTTGAGTTTGAATGACTCTGAACAGTTTAACAAGGTTAATGGAGTAGAGTGGTGAAATTGCAGATCAAACTTCGACCTGGAATGGTCAAAATTTGAGTTTTAATGGCCGCTTGCGGAGTTATAGACAATTTGGTGGATTGACAATTGAGATCTCTTTTGAAATTGAAATTGATGTCTGGGATTCGTCATGATAAATTTAAAAATTCCTAAGGATTCAGTCATTTAAAAGGTTGATGAGATCAATGGACAGGATTAAATCGGGGGTTCATGGAACATAAGGGATCGATGGTCCAGATCAATCAGAGAAAAGTCAAAAATTTTCTAAGTGTTAATGTTCACCAAGAGAAATCATCGACGACTGATGGACGGATCAGATGAAATGACAAAGATTTTGTGTCATCCATAATAAATATCTAACTGTTGAAGGATGACGGTCGAGGATTGGCTGAATTCGATGAAGTATTTTCAATTGTTGATGGTCAATGGGTCAATGGTTCGGGGTCGACCGATTTTCACGAAATGTTCGAATCAAGCAAGAGAAGTCGTCAATGGTCGATGCATCGATGGTTCAGTGTCGACTGAAGTCATCGAGGTGTCTAGGTTGTTCAAGAGAATCAATCGATGGTCGACCAAGGAAAGAGGATGATGATGTCATCATCCATGTTTCATGCCACATCACCCAAGTTGACACCTCAGGATGATGTGTCATTCCACATCAACATCCATGCATCTTGCCACATTAGCAGTTGCCAGATCATCCAACAGAAGTAGTTGATGGCCGATGGTCAAGTCGGTCGATTTAGGAAAGTGTGTTTAACAAACATCAAGGATCGTTGATCGTCGATGGGCTGATGGCTGAGCGTCAGTTGAATTTTTTGAGAGATCCATTTTCCAATGAAGGTCATCGACGACTGGTGGTTGACGAATAGGTCGACCAGGTTGGAGTTGTGTGCAAGTAGGTCGTCATGGAGTTGGGATGATGGTGAATGATCATATCGATATTTTGGGGAAGTATTGTGCATGCCAATGGATAACATCGATCATTGATGGCTGATAAAGATTAGATCAATGGTCCATATTTCTTTCAACCTGATATTGACGACGCAGATTGCGTGTAGGCAAAATTGTTCCACAATTTCAAAAAACAAAAAGCAAAGTTTGGAGGCATTTTATTATTTTGGCCATAACTAGAGAAAATTACATCGAATTAGGATGAAACTTATGGCTTTTTTCCGTAGAGAGGAGGCCTAGAAAAGCACCATAGAAGGTCGTTGTCCAATTATTCTTGGATTTGGAAGAAATTGCAAAATAGTGGTTTTTAAAGATCTAGGTCTAGATCATTGACTTAAGTCAAGATTAAGCCAAAACTCTTGGGGAGAGTCCAAAAAGTAGACACATAAATAAACCATGAAGGAAATGAATAAATCCTATGGTTATTGGAATGGGGACACTGAAATAGGTCGAAATCCACTATTTCGGGCCACTTTTTAGGGAATTTTGAAATTTTCAGAGAAGAAAAATTGACCCCAGATAAAAAAAAATAGAAATGTTTTGGTTAGTCTACTTTTTATATACTCATCAAGAAAAAAAAATTTGCTGTAGTGAAATTTTTCCATAAATGCACAGATTGATACAACCTGTTCTGCTGAAAATTCAAAGTCTCGAAAAAGGACAAAGTTGCAGATCCCAGATTGCTATAGTTTTTTACTGGAACATCAGATTGAAATTATGAGAGTTTTTATGAATTTCATGTTGTTATTTTTATCTATGTCTCATATAAAATTTTCTCCGGTTCCTAACATATTTTCTTCTGCAGTTGATAGAATTTGGCATTTCAATAAAATTGCACCGGTAGAGAAAATGCATAGAAAGTGGTGAAAATGGTTTTTTCAAGAAGCCATAACTTTCAACTGAGAGATCGGATTAGGGCATGAGTACATCCATTGAAAATATATTTAAGGGGGGAATGTATCAAGGGAATCATAGTGTGAATTGATGCAATGTGTCCTTCATAAATTGATGAGGAAACAACATGTATTCTAATTAATGAAATGTTTTATGATACACATGTTCTAACAATGATTATTACATGCATATTTCTTACAGAATTAGAGGTACAGAAAGAAAATTTAGTTCTTATATGAGGATTGGAGTTGTCGAATATACTCAGGGATCTAACAAACATGAGGAAGAGATCATAGGTCTACATGTCAACATGGGGAATGTTGAGAGATAGTCAAATGGAAGAAGAGATAGGCAAGATCCTATCACTATGAGAATCTTGCATAGGGAAGTGCAGAGCTACAGAGTTGATAATGAAAGGATTATGAAGGATCAAGAAAAGAAACTTCATATCTTAAACATGTTGCATAAGAAAGTTAAAAAAGATTATGTCACTAAGCAAGTAGCTAGTTCTAGACAAGTATCAGCATCTAGATCCCATATCAAAAGGGATGATCATGGAAATGATAGGTAGTCAAGAAACATGAGAAGGCGCCATCATTCTCCAAGGCAGTCCACTAGAAGAAATCATGCAATTTCAGTGCTAGGGAGCCACCCAAGTGTGTCTCCTGTTCGGAGGTAAAGAAGGCATGAGGCAGACATATTGCAAGGTGAACTTAAGAAAATCAAGCCACCTAATTTCAATGGTGAACACCAGAAGGGTGAAGAGGCCAAGGCATGGCTGTTGGAAATGAATAAATATTTCCAGTTGCATGATTACCCATCGTGGGTAGATGGTAGAATTTCCACCTACCACTTGCAAGGAAAGGCAACCATGTGGTGGGTTCAACTTAAGAAATCGAGGAACATCGATGAGAAAATCATCTCATGGAGGAATTTCAAAGGATATTTCCAAGATAAATATTTTTCTGAGCATTATTATGAAAGAAAAATGAAAGAGTTCTTTGAACTCAAGTTGGGAACCATGACAATGGAGGAATATGAGAAATAGTTCTTTTAATTGTCAAAGTATGTTGACTTCATCAAGCATGAGAAGGTCAAAATACAAAGGTTTCTAAGTGGGTTACCCTCCTTCTATAGTGACAAGATTCACTATGAAAAACCCGAGACCTTGGAGGAAACCATAAGGAGAGAAAGGTACCTTTATGAATAAAGAAAAGGAAGGCTAGTTTTCCAAAAGGCTTGGAATGACAAGATGAAAGGGAAAAATGATTAAAGAAAGAAAGGTTTTGAGCCACCCTTTTTCAGAAATAACTCCCAAGAAAATTATCATGGTCATTTAGCCCAAACTGAGCACAAGACTGCAGATTCATTTGGGAAAAGGCCAAGGCATGAGCCTATTCAATGTTGGGGATGTGAGGGAAATCAATAATATAGGGACTTCCCTCACAAAGGAGAAATAATGAGGACTGTCCACAACATTCAAGAAGCTGAAATAGTGAAATACATGGGAGGAGGCATGCCAAGGATTTATGTAGCCTTGGAAAACAAGTAGGAAGAGTATCAATCTCCCATGATCAAAGTGGAAGGTAAGATTGGCAAACGACCCATAGCAATTTTGATTGATTATGGAGCTAGCCATAGTTACATTAAAGCTAACATTGTTGAAATATTTCACTTGCAAATAAGTAAGCATAAGAAATCTTGGTTAGTTTAGTTAGCCATGGGGGCCAAGAGGAAAATCAATGATTTGGTTAAAGATTGTTTGATAGACATGAATGGACTTAGCACAAAGGTAGATGTAAACATCATACTATTGGAGTCATATGACTGTCTAATTGGCATTGATTGGTTGGAAAAACATCATGTTGTCCTAGACTGTTACAACAAGACAATCACATGTCTTGATGAGGAATGGAAACAAGGAAAGATTCAAGGCATTCCAAGAGTTCTAGTTGTTAGAGAGATTCCAACTATGTAGTTTAAGAAGATCTTTTGGAAGGGATGTCAGATGTTTTCATCCCATATGGAGGAGGCAACGAAAGATAAATTAGTAAGCATTGAAGACCATCTAGTCTTGAGGGTTTTTGAATATCTTTTTAGAGAAATTCCAGGATTTCCACCAAAGAGAGACATTAATTCTCTATTGACTTGGTGTCAGGAGCTTCCCTAGTGTCCAAGACACCATACAGAATGGGAACACTAGAACTAAAAGAGTTGTATACGCAGCTTGAAGAAGGGGTATATACGTCCAAGTGTGTCACCTTGGGGAGACCCAGTTATTTTGTGAAGAAAAAGGATGGAACCTTAAGGTTGGGTATTGATTTCAGGAAACTTAATAAGGTTACCATAAAGAATAAGTATCATTTTCCAAGAATTGATGATTTTTTTGATCAGTTGAAAGGTGCGAGAATATTTTCAAAGATTGACTTGAGATCAAGCTATCATCAAGTAAGGATAAAGGAAGAAGACATCAACAATATAACATTTAGAAAAATATATGGGAATTATGAATTCACGATAGTTCTATTTGGGCTATCAAATTCCCTACCATTCTTTATGTGTTTGATGAATCGAGTGTTTAGGGAGTACTTCGACAAGTTTTTAATTTTGTTCCTAAATGATATCATCGTCTACTCTAAATCAGAAGAGGAACATGAGAATCATTTAATAATGGTGTTGCAATTTTTAAGAGAGCATAGATTGTATGTTAAGCTAAGTAAGTGCATTTTTTATTAAAAGAATATTCAATACTTAGGGCATATAATATCAGCAGTACGGATGGAAGTTGATCCTATGAAGATAGAGATCATTAGAGGATGGGCAATGCAAAAAAATGTGACATAGCTTAGATCAATCATGGGTCTTTCCGGTTATTACTAAATATTCATGAAAGGGTTCTCAAATATTGTAAGTCCAATCACTTCCTTGCAAAAGAAGGGAGTGAAATTTGAATGGAATTACAAGAGTGAAGAGAGTTTTCAATAGTTGAAGGGAATATTGACAAGTGCACCAATCTTGAATATTGCATATCCAAAAGAATATTTTTTTGTGTGCACCGATGCATGCAAGGAAGGACTTGGTGGAGTTCTCAGTCAAAGGGACCATGTGGTATGCTATGATTCCAGAAAATTAAAAGAGCATGAGAGAAATTATGCTACACACGACTTAGAGTTAACAACGATTGTACATGCATTGAAAATGTGGAGGCATTACCTAATAGGTAATAAATTTGAGCTAAGGACAGATCATTGTGGTCTAAAGAATTAATTTGGACAACCAACACTAAATCCTAATCAAACTAGATGGCTGAAATTTCTGAGTGAATGTGACTTCAAAATTAAGCATATAAAGGGAAAGGAAAATCAAGTGGTTGATGCACTCAGTAGGAGATCTCATGAAGCACATATTGCAGACATCAAAATGTACATGACAGATCTGAAAGACAAAATTATTGCAACAACAAATTCAGATCAACACTATGTGAAAATAAAAGAAACATTACAACAAAGTAATTTTCAGCATAAATTTAATTATTATGAGCTGAAAGAGGATGGAATTCTCATGTACAAGGGAAACATATATGTTCCCAATCCCAGTGAGATGAAAAATTCAGTGTTGAAGGAGATACATAATGTGTCATATGTCGGGCACCCAGGATATCAAAAGACAATTGCAGCAGTAAGAAGCTAATACTTTTGGCCGAGAATGAAAAAGGAAGTGGCTAATTACATAGCCATATGTCTAGAATGCCAAAAGGTAAAGACAAAACATAGAAATCCAACAGGTTTTCTATAGCCATCGCCCATTCCAAAATGGAAGTGGGAAGTAGTTACAATTTATTTTATTACTAAGTTTCCTAGAATAATGAAGTAACATGATTCCATCATGGTGGTGGTGGATAAATTGACTAAAGAAACACATTTTATTCCATAAAAGACTACACACAAGGCAACAAATATTGCATATATATATATAAGTTTCTAGGCTACATGGGGTACCTAAAGAAATAGTTTAAGATAGAGATCCAAAGTTTACTTCCAATTTTTGGAAGGGTTTGTTCAAGGGATTTGGGACAAATTAAATCTTCGTACAACGTATCATCCAGAGTTAGATGGGAAAAAATAAAGGACTAAAAAACTAATTGAGGACATGCTTAGAATGTATGTGATGGATCAACCATCAAAGTGGGAAGATTATATTCATTTAGTTGAATTTTACTACAATAATAGGTATCAAGCCTCATTGAAGATGAGTCTATTTGAAGTGTTGTATGGAAAAAAATGTAACACTCCACTGAGTTGGGATAATCCAATAGACATAATAGTTATTGGGACATAATTGTTAAAATAAATGGAAGATCAAATGATGAACATAAAGTAGAATTTAAAAGATTCCTAGGATAGGAAGAAAAGTTATGTAGATAGGAACAAATTTTTCAGAGATTTTAAAGTGGGAGAACATGTGTTTTTGAAAGTAAAGGTAAAGATAAGTTCTCTAAGATTAGGAAGTTTCCCAAAGTTGGCAGCGGGATATTATGGACCCTTTGAAATATTAGAAAAGTTAGGGCTAGTTGCATACATGTTATCATTTCCTGCATCCATGAGAGTGCATAATGTATTTCACATGTCATTATTAAATAAATATATGTTTGATACTAACCACATAATTGATCGGAATGTGATCTAGGTGGATCACAAAGGGGATTTCTCGGTGGAACTAGTACGCATCCTGGACCAAAAATTCAAGGTGCTCAAGAATAAATCCATAGGGATGGTAAAGGTTCAATGGACCTACTACGGTGCTGAAGATGCTACATGGGAGAACGAATAAAACATGCCATAAGAATACCCTTAATTTTTTTACAGTTTTGAAGAAAACATAATGCAAAACTTCATTTTGAGCAGCTAAAATTATGGAACCACATCTCAAATTCCTAGCCAATTGCATTGGGGAACTTAATACAATAATGGCTCATTCCTTGGGTTATCCATGATAAATAGATGGTACATCCCTTGGGTTATCCCTGATAAACGAATGGTGCATTCCTTGGGTCGATGAGTTGAGAGGAACATGAGATTATGGTTGGCGATGTTGTTGGAGTTGTTAAATTGCATAATTTTATTTCTAAGTATTGTGATCTAAATTTTCATATATATGTATATCAGCATAGAGTGCACCGAGGATGATGAAAAATTGTAGGTGAGAGGGAATGTAACATCCCCACTATAATCCCTATTTTAATTAATGGTTATGTAGATATAATCTGTGGCTATGGTCAAAGTGATGTAATATGCAAATTGTATTTCTATGTTTTAATAATAAAACATGATTCCAACTGCTAAGGGGACATGGATAAGAGATGGGGGCTGAATTAATCCAAAAGAGAGGGAAATTTCTAGGATAATGGCCAAGAGGGGTCCAAGGGGGAATTACCCATGTATATTAATTCAACCCATTTTCCTAAATTTGCTATTTTTGTATGAACCTTCCCATTTCTGATTGAGTGTTCCAAAATCCAATCATTGAATACCTATAAGAGGGTGGGTGTGAGTGGTCACATCCAAAAGTTATTTGGAACATGGGATGCATGAGAAGCAAGTAGAAAGAAAAATAGATATCTTGGATCTGGTGCAGCCATGGAGGGTGAACTCTAGAGAATGTTGGAGCATATTGTAGCGTATTTAGAGTTGTAAATTGAAGATCTGTGTTGTCAGGAATAAAGAGTGGACTCTGGTGTGAGTTTCACTAAATCAAAAAGTACTTGTTGTGTTTTCCAGATAGTTTTCATAGTAGCAAGTTCCCTTGAGTTCCCAACTGAGAGATTCCTAGATACATGCGTGAGAGAGACCCTGATAAAATAATGGCACATTGTTTGGTTTAATCTTGATAAACGAATGTTACATACATTTGGTTATCCCTGATGAATGAATGGTGCATTCCTTAAGTTGGACAGGGAAAGAGGAAGATAATTGATGGAAAATCGGGATTGTTGTAGGAGAATATCAGTTCAGTTGTGAGTTTTATGAGATGTGAGTGGACTGTGAGAGACCACCTTATTTTTTGGATTACTAGCCTCGTCTCGATGGTGACTGGCTATTGAGATTTGGAACAATTCTTTGGTTGGGTGGAACATCCATCGCAAGCAACTAGTTGCACAAATGTCTTTATAAGATAAGTGTTTTATCTTACTGTTGTGTAAATTTATGTGTTTATTTGTTGTGCATCAACTCTGTGTAAATGAGAACGATTTATATGATGTTGTAATGATTTGTTTATCTACATTTCATGTTTATTATTAGCATTTTGTAGATGCTTCTATCTTTATGGTTCTATATAGTAGTTAAATATGTTCTAGTTCATAGTTGTAAGCTACATGAAATGAGTTGATTGTAAATGAATTAAATTGGTTAGTAGAAATTTCATTTTTATGAATATTATACACCATAATGTACCTTGGTTGGGTTGGGGGACGTTACACTTGATCATTGACCATCGACCATCAATCGTTACCCTTGGAAAACAATATTTCTCAAAAATCTCATCAAACTCGACCATTGATGATCAACCATATCTTCATTGACGTGGAACATATGCTGACGTGGCATGACACATGAATGTTTACATGGCATGGAATGACATATTGAGTCATCAACTAGGATGACATGGCATGACATGTGCATGTTGATGTCGCATGACACATCATCACCCTCTTTTCTCAATCAACCATCGATAGTTTCTCTTGGAATAATATGAACTTTGCACTAAATCTTTCGATGCCTGATCATTGGCCATTGGAGATCATATTTTTTCTTTGGAGGAATTAAAACTTCTCCAAATCTTTTCGATCCCCGATTATAGGCGATCGACGATTTGGGATGTCTCTTGGCGCACTTCAACACTTCACAAAAACTTGTTGATCCCTGACCATCGACCATCGATGATTTGAGATGTCTTTTGTTCAAACTTAAACAATTCGCCAAACTCATCTATCCTCAACCATAAAAATTCATTATCTCTATTGGAAAAATCCAATGCTTCACCAAACATGTTGATCCCTGACCAACCATCGACGATCTTTGTTGGAAAACTTCAACACTCAAACAATTTCGACCAAAACCTAAGTGAATGTGGGTTGTTGATCTCCCAGCCAATATAATCCCAATCGTTGATTTTATCTAACTTCCCAAATGACCAAAAATGAATATGGACAATCGATCTTCCTCATTGTCCAAACTAACGAAATGAATCTTAATCGTTGATCTGGTAACGTTGCCAAAGTTTGAAACTTTATCAATTTTTAAATTAATCACAAATAATCTTGGCCATTGATCTTGAGATGAAACATGATATCAGCCATTGATTCTTTGAACTCAACCCCGTGCTACAACGACCATTAAAATACAAGTTTTTTGACCTTCCAGGTTGAATTCGACTCAGTAACTCTAGACATCAACCATTAACTTCTTAAACAATATCGATTCATCTAAAACTTGAATATTATCATGAATTTGGGGATTTTCTATATAATTTTCCATCGTGTTTCCCGAAATTCATACAAATTGAATATGTAACAACAAATCTACCCAATTTTCACTCATCCTGGCCCATATTGGTCTGGTGTTTGCACTAGAAGCTATGATACCACTCTGTAACATACCTTGCCACAAATTCTAGGCCATGCTACCTCAAAAACTCACTTCTTGAAGTGATTTCAAATTCATATAACATTTAATTAATAAATAAGCATGAAATACTCACATGTAGTAATCAAGATTCATGTTTTAACATAAAATAAATTAACAATATTCCATGCACAACAATTACCAACAAGGATGCATATTATTAAAATGAATCTTAGAGAAAATAATTAATACACAATGGAAATAAATATGAAATCATATAAATAAATGACAAAGAGCAGTTATCTTAAATAAAATCAATCAAAAACCATCTGCAGACCAATGACATCCCACCCAACCTTATATGGTGTTGATCCAAGTCTCAACAACAAGTCACCCCCGAGCCAGGGCTATGAATCCACAAGGATCGGTTCCAAATAAAAACTCAACTTCCCAAACCATTCAACACTCAAGATCTTACAGGTTTCTCAACACACAAAAACCCAAAGTACACCAGCTCTCTTCTCTTGAACATGTACCAACCAAAGACAATGAACCCCCTTCACTGCCATGCAGTCCCTCAAGTTGTTCACCTCTTTCTAGAGTTCCAATACATCTGGTCAAGAATATTCATGTTGGGAATCTCAGGATTCACGTTGGTGAACAAATTTTCTCACATGTCAATGCATCTCAGACATGCAGGCACAAATTCATGGTTGTAATACACCAGTAATTACGACAGCCAACAATAATGATTTCCTTCCTCCACAATTTGTTTTTCTTTCCCCAACCAAGATTAAGAACGAATTAGGAATAAGGAATGAACAACCCTCAATGAAAGAGTGAATGGAGAAGAACCCCCAAATAAACCACAAGAGGTGTTTATATATTACATGAAATAAAAAACCACGTGGCCTTCCCCCGAAGAAGCTCATGTAACCACTTTTCTCAATCAAAACAAATATGGGTAAATAAAATATAATAAAAATAATCATCCCATTTAGCCCCTTGTCTCTGGAAATCATAGCCCCCTATAACTCTTGCCCTTGTATGTCTAGTAGCCAGCGATGTAATTTATTATTAATAATTATTAAATAATTACATTTCCTAGGCAGCACAACCTCTTTTAATTGTTTGGGCACCCTGGACTTTCATAAAATAAACAAAAATACATTATTTAATCTAGGGACTCAAAATCGAGGTATTGAAAAATTAATAAATGCAACAAAATTGAAGAAGGTATAATAGGTAGTGATATTTTGATGCCTATAACTTTTGGCTCTGATGTCAAAATTGAGCAAGTTTATAGTGGCTAGAACAATCATTTAGAGTGGAAGATATATGAGGACTCAATTCTTATAGAAAATATTATAATTCATCCAGATAATTAAAAAAACTAATTCTTGGTCTTGGATTCACTAAGAAACTTCCATAATTAAGGATTCCCAAGACCCTTATGATTATGAACTAGATGCCATGGGAAAAAAGTTGCAAACTAGAAATACAAATACATAGTCCAATGGACATAAAAATTAAGAGAGTCCTTCAGATATTGTAGAGAGTATGAGGAGTTTGAGAGTAGAGTTTCAAATTTGTAGAGAAAAAAATTAAAGGATAATAAAAGATCAATAAGAGTGGAGGTAGATAAAATTTTCCATGCTTCAAAGTTTAACAGAGATACATATATAAATTCACCATGAATTTTTTTTTAATGATACTAGTAGGAGAAGGAATAGCTCAAGAATGCCTTCTCATAAAAGGTCCCACAATACACAAAGAACCTCATGATATGGAACATACAAGCCATGTTTATCAGAATCCTTTATCAGTGATTCATATGATTTTGAAGACCCATTAAGTATTCCATAATACATTCCCAATATATATGGGAGACAGAGGTCTCTGAGAGATAGCTTACATGGAGAATTTCAGAAGGAAAAGCCACCTACTTTCTATGGTTCAAAGTTAAATATAGATAAGAATATAAGGCTTGGCATATTTGGATGTAGAATTATTTCCAAGTTCATGATTACCCTAGAAACATGATGGCTATAGTGTCCATATTCAATATGAATTATAGAGTTTCAATTCGGTGCCAACAATCTTAGACAAGTCTAGAAAATTAGTGAAACAAAGAGTGTCTGGAAGAAATTCAATAAGAATTTCTAGTAGAATTATCTTTCTGACATATAATATGATGGTAAAATCAATGAATTTCATGAGTTAAATGTTGATGTATGGACAACATCGGGAAGACATTCTCTTAGATTAATAATTAATAATGTAATTATTGATTATTAAATACTATATATAATAAGTAAATTATAATAATAAATAGTTATTAATTATCCAAGGGACACATCCTTTCATGGATGGTCACCATATATTCTCTATATATGGAACACTCATCATTGTAATAATATATCGATCATATCTCATATGAAGAAAAACAACATGGTATCAAAGTGGGATTGGGCTTGACTCCATCACAGGAGGGCCCAGGAAAATGAGAGTAGAGTAAAATGTTGGGAGTGTTAAATTTATGAGGTTGTTACAATATTTATGTACACCATATTTAATTTTTACTCCTACCTAAATTATAGAAAGAATTCCATAAATTATGGTGGGCATCAGTTTCTGGTAAAAATGTCTAAATACCTAAATATTAGGAATGCACATATTTACTTCTACCTATATTTATGCAAAGAATAGCATGAATTATGGAGGAACAATTTAAAAAATTCAAATACTATGTGGTTGGATTATAACCAAATTAACCTTTGGGTAGTTACGAGAGGTATTATCCAACTATTTATAAGAAATAAAATAAAATTTAATTTTAAATTTAATTTTCAAAGAGATGTGTCTTTTTGGATCAATCTAATATTACTATAAAAAGACACTTGAAAGACACAACAATATACACATATTTTTTCTCTCTCACACGTGGGAAGTGATCTAAGGAAGAGATCGAAGTTTCTAAGAAGTTGGAATTTTCCAAGTTACTTAGTGATGTTCTATTGTTTACTAAAGTAATATCTATATCATTGGAATTAATTACCACTTGCAAAAAATTGTGCTTGTCTACTTTAATGCTAGAAAATCAACACGGTTAGCTGTATGACATCAAGCATATGATGGATGTGTGTTGGTAGCCGTATTACATCAAGTATATGATGGATGTGTGTTGGTCATAGTAGAATACAAATCATTTGTAGGGTCATTGTATATAGTTATGCACAAGATAAATTGATCTCCTCTAAGAGATGATTTTTGTTGTTCTTGTTTCTTGTTCCCGGAAAGTCACATGTAATAGCTATGAGAAGGAGGAAGAATGATGGTCGTAGGAGGCAGACATGGAGGGAATTACCTTCCAACATGATATCAAGGAGAGACATTTCCAGACATGATGCTCAGAGACAGGAGGTCTCTAGGAGAAATGTACCTCCCAGGATGGGACCATGTCAAATATAAGAGACTGTTCTAGTGATCATGGATACAACCAGTCAAGACCGAATGTAGCAAAAATATTGTGATAGATCCAAGTAGAGGAGTTTGTACTACATCTATAGGGAGAAGATATTGAGTTACCTACAGAGAATGAGGAAGAGATACCTTCATTGTTAGAGGGAGTAGAGATAGAGGAGGAGTCACATCCAACTCTAGAGGGAGTGTTGATGTTTGAGAAAAAATCATGAGACATTCTCCCTAGAGGGTCCTATGTGGACTAGTAGGAGGGAATATAAACTTCATCCTGACGTGCCTCATATGGTGAGATGAAGGAACTAAGACATTGGTTTCACAAGGAAACCTCAAAATGTCTTATGAGACATTGGTTCCATGAGGGAACCTCAATATGTCTTAGACATTGGTTTCATGAGGAAACATATATATGTAAAATATGGTCCAAGATGAAATTACCTTTCATAGGGAGACAGTTGAACCTATTGATCAAATTGGTCTCATTGATCCTGTAGTTGTACTTAATGTTCCCAGAGATATTGTTATAGGTCGTAAGAGACCTCCATGGGATCGTCAGACTCTACAGGAGGAAGAACGACATGTAACTCCTCTTGGTACCTTTTGAATGACCAAGACACCTAAGATAGATTCATGCTATGCCATAGATATGAGACACATCATTCATTTTGATCCTTCCTGTTATGAGGAGGAAACTAGTCATCTAGTGGAGAGATGTCATGATGGAGGAGTATCAGTCCATCATGAAGAATGATGTGTGGGATATTGTTTTGAGACCTGAGGGGAAGTCTGTAATGAATACCAAATGGATTTATAATATCAAACACATAGTTGATGGGAGAATCGAGAGGCCCAAAATGAGATTTTTTTCTAGAGGATTATCTTAGGTGGAGGGAATGTATTATGAGGAGACATTTGCTTCTATTGCTCGATACACTTCTCTCCCGATGATTATTTCCCCTGAAACATACATGGGTTTGAGAGTACAACAGATGGATGTGAATACAACATTTTTGAATGGAGATATTGAGGAAGAAGTATACATAAAGCAACCAGATGGTTTCGTGATACATGAGAAAGAGACTCATGTGTGCAGGTTGAAGAAGACCCTATATGGAATCAAGAGGGCACCTTGATCTTGGTATGAGAGGATTGATGGAAATCTGATGAGTTTGGGCTTCAGCAAAAGTGTTGCTAATTCCAACATGTACTACAAGTATTTTAATGGAAAGTCTATGATTTTGGTCCTCTACATTGATGATGTATTCCTCACCAGTACAAAGAGCCTTATTGTTGAATGCAAGTATGCCTTGGTCTCTTTGTTTGAGATGAAGGACCTTGTATGATGCACTACTTCTTGGGACTAGAGATGTGGCAGAGAAATGATGATATCTTCCTGACTTAGGGGAAGTACACAATTGAGATATTGAAGAAGTTTGGGATGTTGAACTGGAAGCCCGTTGCAACACCAATGGTAACGAATATGAAGAAAATAAGTGTGTCTTCTTTCAATTCTGATGAAATTGATCTAATTATGTACAGACAGTTGATTGGATCATTGATGTATTTGGTTGACACCTAACCAAATATTTTTTATGCAATGAGTACACTTAGCCAGTTTATGAGTCAGCGAAGACACACACACTGGATTGTTGCGAAGCATGTGTTGAGATACTTGTGAGGAACAATTGGACAGTTCTAAGATATACTTCTAGTATTGACATGATATTGTAGGGATATATTGACTCCGATTGGACAGGGAGAACAGTGGACAGGAGGAGAACCTATGGGTGTTTCTTCACTTTGTGATCTGCCATGGTTTCCTCGTGTAGTAGGAAACAAACTTTTGTGGCCTTAATCACTACAGAAGAAGAGTACATTTAGTTGAGTGTGGCATTTCATGAAGTAGTGTGGCTTTGTAAGATCCTTGCATATTTATTTGAACATGTGTTGGATTCCATTGTTATTCCAAGACATGGTGCAGAGGAAGGAAGTATTGATGAAGTACCTTCCTACAGATGAGAAGTTTGTTGATGTTCTTACCAAACCAGGATGAAGCTTGAGTACTTTCATGAAAAATTTGGTGTGGAAAAGAATGCCTCCCTCGCTGAGAGGTAGTGTTTATGTTTGCAACTTCCTGAGACATCTCCATGTCGTACTCCTATGTGAATGAGTTGAGTTGATTTTTGAAGACACTTATTTCAGAAGGGATAAGTGGGTTTGGGCTTATCCGAGAAGGGATAAGTTTGTTTATCTGTGAGGACACTTATCCAAGAAGGGATAGCCCAATGACCCTTGTGGAGAGACCATGAGGACATGTCCCATGTGGAGAGAACATGAGGACATGTCCCATGTGGAGAGAACATGATGACATGTCAAGGGAGTTGGAATTGACGTCACAAACTATGGGGAGTTGACCCTAGTGTTTCTAGAGGGAGTAGCCTCTAGAAGTCCACATACTCCTCTGTGAACTGAGTTGAGTTGACCTGTGAGGACACTTATCCGAGAAGGGATAATTTGGTTTGGGCTTATATCCCAACATCCCTTATGGAGAGAACATGAGGACATGTCCCTTGTGGATATAACATGAGGACATGTCAAAGGGGTTTACCTTGACGTCACACACTATGGGGAGTTTACCCTAGTGTTTCTAGAGGGAGTAGCCTCTATAAGTCCACATGGAAGTGCCATGTGTGACAGAAATTTTGCTACTACAATGGTTGTGTACCACTGGAAGAGACTATGTGTCTCTGGACATTAACTGTGTACTACTACAGTGTTTTTGTACCACTGGCAGTGACTGTGTGTCACTAGAAAGAAATTGTATGCTACTAGTAGTGGTTATGTACAACTGAATAGTAGTTGTGTACTACTGTGGAAATATACCTCCCTAGCTAAGAGGGAGTGTTGATTCTTTAGCATCGGGAAAACCTTCTCTTATATTGGGTTGTAGACCAAGGAAGATATGATACATTTATCATAAATGTGCACTTGTGGTAAATGGGTCCAAGTGTAGACCTTCCTTGATCATGAAAAGGAATACTATGGGCTCGAGGTTCTTGAAGTGATTTCCACATGTCAGTTAGCATTAGAATGGCATTCACTCACAGGTGTGTACATGTGGTGAAATATCCCGGTGTGGTCGTTGTCCTAGTCATGGTGATTTGACAATGAATGATAAAGACTCAATATGCTATATGCCATTACATGCGGACCCAGAATGAGCCTGATCTCAGAGAGAGTCAATTGGATCAGAGGGAGAGCCGTAGAAGGACTTTCTCCTTTGTTCATGTGGGAGAGAGATGTATCCCAATACTGACAGACAAGTGTCATGAGTCTAGGGTGAAGTTTGTATGCTTCAGAGAAAATCTTGGCATGATGCAGAATGTCTCCCTCGTTGAGAGGTGGTGTTGATGTTTGGACAACATCTGGAAGACATTCTCTTAGATTAATAATTAATAATATAATTATTTATTATTAAATACTATATATAACAAGTAAATGATAATAATAAATATTTATTGATTATCCAAGGGATGCATCCTTTCATGGATGGTCACCATATGTTCTCTATATATGGAACACTCATCATTGTAATAATATATCGATCATATCTCATATGAAGGAAAACAACATTAAATTGGGGAGAAATGACCATGGATGAATATGTGAATAAATTCTTAGATAAATTGAGGTATATCATGTATATCAAGGATGAAAAGGTAAAGATCTATTTTATTTTTTTAAGTGTATTACCTCAATATTATAAGACATAATTGAGTTTGATGAACCTCAAACTATATATGAACCCATTAGAAAGTTATTGATGTGGGAAAATGTCCCATCATAAAAACCATAGGTTCACCTACCAAAAGGGGCCAATTAGACCTTTCCATATTTGATATGCCAAGCCATACAAATTGTGACTAGCTCTATTGTTTGTTTATTGTTTCACTAGTTGTAACCTAATTCGTCATTTAAGGGTTTCATAACACAATAAAAACACATTTAATTTTATATGAAAAAATCTAAAGAAGTGTAGCCTAAACTAATCCTATAGGACCACAATACTACTACAAAATAAGTCTATAGTGTTGTCATTTTGCATCATAGTCTATTTTTTGAAGTTAATTGTTTTTGTTGGCATGCATCAAAATTTTGCGACGTGAATTTTGTGTCGAAGTAGTGTAAAGTTTGCATCAAATTTTTATTCGGTTAAAACATATAAAACATTTCAAAATAGCTATTTTTCAATTTTCCATTTGTGTCTCATTTGTGTCGAGTAAAGGCATATTTGTGTCATATTGGTGTTATTTATATGTTATTAAAATTTGTCATCATATTTTCATTAGTTGTGCATCACAGTGTGTTGGAATAGAGTCATGTTGATAATGTATATCATGTTATTAACATATTTTCTAGTGTCATAATAATTTGTTTGATGACAAAAACTACTTGTAGTGAAATTATTGTTGTGTTTGCACACAATTTCAATGTCATTCTTCTAAGTATCTCTAATTGATCATTAACAAGAGTGTAGTCTATATAAAATAATGTGAATAATCATGGTAGAAATTTGGAAATCACACATCCTCCTTGTAACTCATATCTTCTATTTAAACTTCAAGCTAGTAGACTACATGG
This sequence comes from Picea engelmannii, assembly GCA_009831015.1. NCBI lineage: Eukaryota > Viridiplantae > Streptophyta > Pinopsida > Pinales > Pinaceae > Picea > Picea engelmannii. The sequence continues at coordinate 192,303 of ML785671.1, read as the reverse complement.
AAGAAGAAAAACAACTACCATTAAAGATGCTACCAAGTACCGAGTGTTGTGATATACCACCTAGCCTCGATTTATGATGAACAATTATTCTCTATCATCTTATTTGGTTTTTGTGAGATTGATATTACCTTCATATCTTCAAACCAAAATCCTTTTGTTACCCAAGAATTTAGGCATGCTTAGAAAAAAAATTCCATCGATATATTTAATCTTCCACTTACTAGTTGGCTTAATACATTAGTATTGCGACATTCCACCTCTTTTTTGGTTGGATTTTTCATTTTATTGTGTTTAACCATGGGAAATGAAAGAGATTGATTGAGTTCCTTTTCAAATGAATTACTCTGCTTTCATATCCTCTCAAAGCTTCCTCTAAGAGATAACATATGTAGCTCTACCCTTAAAGATGGAAATTCCTTTGGACTTTACTCCCCCGTCTTGGTTTCTCCCATGAGTTTTTTTGTTCTATTATATTTGAAAAATAAGAAAAAGAAAGAATACATAGAGTTGATAACATATTTTTCATCCATTTTTCTCAAAATGAGCGCTCTAATTTTTCACTGGATAGGTTTTTAAATAAGAAGTTCTATGAAAGAGAAATTTACAAATAGGTGAGGAAATGGATACTTTTTTTAGGTATAACTTATGAAGGTGAAGGTATAGTTGAAGATGTACATAAATATAGTCTAATAGATGTTAATTCAAAATATCTCTTTTCAATTGTCTTCATCCCATGTTTGGATCTTGAGTAAGTTTATTTTATGAAGCTACCCACTCATTTATGTGGTTTTAAATACCTTATAAACATGAATCTATATTTTCTTCATGTGAGTGATGACTAAATTGAGTCTCTAGTAATATAATCCCCTCCTCTTAAAAAACTTATGCGTGTTGATTGTGGAGGGATGAGCAATTCAAAAATTTTGGGTTTCAAAGTCAATTATTTACAACCTTTTTGTTTCACTACTACAATATAGTGCTATAGATATTTGAAATCATCCCTGTCATCTAATTTTATTTTGATGGCATTGATAAGACACACGCAATGAAATATATATAAATATGGACTTTGGTTTTCTTGTGTTCACCCTTCTTTTCTATAGCATCACCTTTGGATTCATCATATCCCTTCTTATCATCATCCCCTCTTCCATTTTTGTTCTCTCTACCATCCTTCTTCTCTCCAAAATCAAAACCCTCCTCCTTCTCCTCCCTTCTTTCTTGTGTCCATCTGTCTTGTCCCCTTCCTAATTATCTCCATCCTTATTATGTGGGATGATCTTCATATAATTCCTACATTAAATAAAATATGAATCTAATAAAGTAATTAGATAACAACATTTAACATTAAATATAACATACAAGCTTAAAATAATGTAATACAATACATTTGTTATTTTACAAACCATTATAGCCAAGCATAGTTGTATTGAAGTTTGGGTGTAAAGAAATATGGGATACATGGACAATGTTGCTTCTATCTCTTTCCACTCTCTCTTAGGATACAACGAATTATTTTTGTTGAGAATCTTGAGTACATAGAGGCTAACAAGTCATCTTATATATCCTCTACACCTAGTGTTCACGATCTTGTATGGATGTTTCTAAAGATAGAGATGATTTTGTACTATTTTTTATGATATAGCCAACATATTCCACAATATATTGCAAAACATTTTGTAGCAACTCTAATCACACACACACACACACACATATATATATGAGGTGTATAAAATTAAGAGAGCTATATAGATTTCTACGTTCTTGGTTAAAATTATGTGCTAAATTTATGTAATATCATTCATGTTGCTAATCCAATAGATAATCATTTTTATTGTGTGTTTACGATCCTATTGTATCTATGTGATTTGTATTTTATTGTAATTGATCTGAATGATAGTTATGATAATTTAAAAGAATATGACTAGTTAAGTAGTAAGGGAATATTCATACATACCTCAAGTGATGCCTCCTTACAATTGAAAGGTTTAATATGTCAATGCACTAGAATACATAAAGAAAACATTTGACATGTTGCATATACCCTAGGTCTACCATAGAGACAACAAGCATTGATCCCATTAATATACATACATATATGTATATGGTTTTCAAGAACCAATGATAATTCCTAAACTTTTGACCTTTGTGCAATTAGTCGTTGGATAAGAATTAAGCATAAAAGGTTTTACACTAGAATACATATGCATAAAAGAGCCTGATCAAGACCTAATACACCCCAAATTCATTAGTTTCAAAAAAATGTGATATGTTGTCTTATAGTAGAGCACAAAATTCAGAGTCAAATGGAAATGATCCTTTGTAGCTTCATTATGAAGAATTAGTGGTGTGTGGTTGTTCTAATTGAAAAGGAATAAAGAATCATAGATAATCTATTTTAATGAAATGTTATCAATGTNAATTATAGAGAACACATTGATTTATCCCCTCCCCAATGTCTCATCCTCGAAAATATAGAAAATATTCTTCAAAATTCTTAGATTCCTCATATTATATGAGTGTAAATGGTGGTTTGGTCACTAAGAGGGAAAAGTATCTAAGAACACACAAATTATCCAAGCCTCTTACCAATCAACCAATACCTTTGGAAAGTTTTGGTGTCAATGCAAATATCCCAAGAAACTTGATGTCACTTCATAAAGATTCATACAATAGATCCACATATGGTACTTGGTTGGAATCTATGGAATTTTACTCCATATGACAATTTTTTTCATATCGTGACTAGAATTTCATGATTACCCCTTATAATATCAAAGGATAAAATGTAGGTCTATATATCATGTCAAATATGTAGATTTTAACCTTGTACAATGAATTATTGCAAACAGATTCTTAATAAAAATAGAAAAGATACAATGACACACATACACATTACATAAATATTTTTACCCTAGAAACCCAAATCGGGAAAACCAAGAACCTATTTACAGACAAACCTCTAATTCTAGTATTCATCATATTCTTCATTGTTTACAATATATATATATATATATATATATATATATATAGAGAGAGAGAGAGAGAGAGAGAGAGAGAG